>PVKC010037436.1:0-12989 GCA_004027635.1 Crocidura indochinensis
TTTTTCTGGGGTTTCTTTTGGTTGGTACTCTTCGGGCATGCAGGATTTGATCACATATATTCTTTAGCTCTGGAAGTTTCTCTTTTATGATGTTCATGACCATTGATTTTTCCTGGAAATTTTCTTCCTGTGTCTCTGGGACTCCAATGATTCTTAGGTTGTTTCTGTTGATCTTATCATAGACTTCTATTTTCATCTGCTCCCATTCTTTGTCTATTTTTTCCACTTTCTGTTCGTTTGTTAGTTCTTTGTTTTCTAATCCAGCAATTGCATTTCAAGTTGCCAATGTCGATATTAAAGGGAGAAAAATTTAATTCCGTTACAAGGGCATCCAGAGGTTTTTAACGAAGGCCAACATCTCTTTGCTGTTTCTGAAATCCTGAAACCTCTTGAGAAAAGCTTCCCTTATATTTAAAAGTGCTGTTTTAAAATAGGTAATGTAGATATCAGAATTAATTTCTTGGCAATGTTTCAACAGGCTTGAAAGGTGAATCAAAATTTCTCTGTCAAAATCTTGAGCAAAAACAGTTAATTTGTTTTCAAACGAAATAACATCTAACATCGAAAAAATTGTGTTTCCTTTCCCCTGTAGTTTATGATTAAGCTGATTTAGATGTGAAGTAACATCCACCATGAAATACAGTTTTTGAATCCACTGATTGTTAATTCTGGATAGTGAACACCCTTCTCGAGAAAAAATGCTTTGATTTATAAGGAAACAAAATGTTTCAAAACGTTTCCCCTTGATAATCAAAATGTGCTGAAAATTTGAAACCCTACAATATGGAGATGAAACAGGTAAAAGAGAAAAACCTTTTCACAATCTTTAAAAGCAAGAACAGTGTTCCAGAGAAAAGTAGTGATTTCACTGAAAAAAAAAAAAACAACTATTGACACCTTAGTATGTGCTGCAAGAAACCAAACTAAACTACACTAAAAAAAATGGCACTTTGTTAAATGCATATATATCATATCATAAAAGAATTATGATAGAGTGTCTGATATATTTTAAAAATAACGTTTTATTTAAGCAGATTTGTTACAAAATTATTCATACTTGTGTTTCAATCATAGAATGTACACCATCCTTCACCAGTGTACTTTCTCTACCACCTTGTACAGATGATAAACAGTGAGTGCATGGCTCAGTGTTTTTGTGTAGTCACAAGAAACAGAAGTTGCACATCCGTACATTGTATCCACTCATTGTATGATAGACTGGATTCAGAAAAACTCCCTGCTGAACTAAACTCT
The DNA here is from genome assembly GCA_004027635.1 of Crocidura indochinensis. Classification (NCBI taxonomy): domain Eukaryota; kingdom Metazoa; phylum Chordata; class Mammalia; order Eulipotyphla; family Soricidae; genus Crocidura; species Crocidura indochinensis. The sequence goes on from PVKC010037436.1 coordinate 1,255, forward strand.
GTGACAGATGACACAATAAAGATGATTTGTGAAATTCACAATTGTGATCAAAACCAGGCTATTCACCACTCTGGGTGAGAGTATGGATACCCACTACTAGCATCTTCTCCATGAAGAAATGAAGTGGCTGTTCTGGGGATGGGTGCAATCTCACCTGTTGGCAAGAGGGAAGAAGTAATGCAGTTCCTGTGAGAGCAGAACTCTGACTTTGTTCAGCCCCAGTTGGACAAGGAATGGATAGCTAAGCTTGTGTATTTGACAGACATTGTTCATTTTCTCTATGAACTTAATATTTCTCTGCAGGGGAGTTTCACAAGTAGTTTTTACAGTGAGACATAAGATGGACATGTTCAAAAAAGAATCTGATTCTGAGATAGCTGTGTCTGAGAAGGAGATTTTGAAATGTTTTCACTCTTGCAAAAATTTCTGATTGGCCCTTATATTATCAGAAAGCCATAATCAATATGAAAAACAGCATTTAAGGGCATTAGCTCACAACTCTAATCATGAGTACTCTGAACATGAGAATCTATGGAAAAGAAAGCTCTGGGTTGAGAATCCCTTCATGGAAGATGCCCACTCTTGTGCAAAATAAAATATGTGTTTTAAGATCAATCCAGGCACTGTATTTCTAAACGCCACCCAACCAGGTCTGAAGAAGCAGGTTGGCAGGAAAGAAATAATAAACCAAGCTAGCCAGAAAAGGATGATCATGGAGTCCATGACCTTTTACCTTGTACTTTCTGCCTCGAGCTCAAAAAGCTAGAATGTCTCTTTCTTTATTAAAACCAATTCCCAATACCAGGAGGCTTCAGGCCGAGAGAGAGAGAGAGAGAGAGAGAGAGAGAGAGAGAGAGAGAGAGAGAGAGAGAGAGAGAGAAGTACATATTCGGTGACTTTTACATATCAAAGGAAGAGGTTTAAGAAAGTTTGACATTAGGGGAATCTTTGTTTGTGATTGATACTGGGTGACATCTTACAATCTTGGAGCTTGCTGCCAGGACTGCACAGGGCATGCACTGACAGAGGTTAGGAGTCAGAGTCCTGACTCCTGGAGCAGCCGAGCGGCACACAGAAGAGTCAAATTAAAAGTGTAAAGAGAGCCACATGTGGCTCACAAGCAGCAGTTTGCCGATCAATGCATTAACCTAAAACAGACCACAGTTCGATCCCCCAGCATCCCATATGATCCCCCAAGCTAGGAGAGATTTCTGAGCACATAGCCAGCAGTAACCACTGGAGCATCACAGAGTGTGACCCCCAAAAGCAAAAGATAAATAAATAAATAATAAATAAATAAAAAGCAATGGAAGAAAAGTTAAAGAAATAAGGAGAGAGAGAGGAGAGAGAGAGGAAATAGTATGTCTGCCACTGAGTCAGGCAAAAGAGAGAGCAGATGGAGGAGGGAAGGGAAACTGGGGACACTGGTTTTGGGAACTATGCACTGATAAAGGTGTTGTATATTGTATGACTGAAACTCAATCATGAACAACTTTGTTACTGGTAAACAAAAAATACATGATGTACATGAAAATAAAAAAGAAAAGAAAATGATTACACATGTCCAAAATATAGCATTTCTCTAAAAGAATGAGAGAGAAATCTAGTAAAAAGAATCAGAACCAAAATGAATTTGAATACCTGAATAAATCTAACATTACTAAGGTAACTGAAATGTCAATTAAACATCGCCAAAACAAATGCCCAGGCCCAGATATATTCATAGTAAAGTCTTCCAATATTTAAAGAAAGGCCAACTACCAATACTTCTCAGGCTCTTCCAGGAAACTGAAGAAACAGAAACACTCCCAAATAGTTTCTACATTGCAAATAAACAAAAACAGAGATAGCACACAATCACACAAATACAGGAGAATTACAGGTTCATATCCTTGCCAAACAGAGGTGCAAAATATTCTCAATAAAATATGAGTAATTATAATACAATAATTGTTCAAGAAGTAATATCAATGGGTTATAAAGAAGAATTAATTGAGGGGTAGAAATGATGGATTAACATATGCAAATAAATCAATATGTAATATTAATTATAATTACATGATCATATCAATGGAGAGGAAGCATTTTATAAGATTCTGCTTCTATTCAAAAACTTTCAATAAAGTAGAACTTAAAGGAATTTTCCTCAATATAATCAAAGTCATTTACACAAGCCTAAGGCCAATATTATACTAAGTGAGAAAAATCTTTCAAATTAAGTAGAAGACAACATTTCCCATTATTAGGACTTCTATTCAATGTAGTATTGAAAATACTTGCCACAGCAATTAAACAAGTATAATAAAACAAGGGTATCTGTGGGAGAGAGACTTGGAAATAAGGGGATTTCTGCAAACTGGCCTTAAATATAAAAGAAAGCCTCTGTTAAGAGACTTGTGTTTTCTGCTGTTATGAGTGCAGGGTGAGCTAAGACAAAAGTTATCCAGGCCATATAACCTGTCCTTACAAACTCTGTAGGCTAATAATGCCATAAGCATTAAACTGCTATTTTTACATACTTTCTGATTTAATGATGCCATGGGCATTGTAACCATCATCAGTGCATATGGTCTAAATTAATGATGCCATCTACCTTGTGACTGTTGTCATCACATACCATCTTATTGCTGTAGTTAAAGCTGTATTACCCACATTCTGTTTCCAGCTACAGTTTGCTCTCAAAAGTCTCATCCCTACTGTCATTAAACAAAATCTATTACTATGACAATGCTTCCTTGTGAGTGGTCCTTGGCTCGTAGTCATCCCTCCTTTTCATGACTCTAGTCTCCAAGGCTATGGTCTGAAAAAGACCCTTACCCACTCTTGCATTGGCCTCTTCAGGGGACCCCCTGCTGGAATCCTACAGGCATCCAAGTGGGTAAGGGAGAAGTCAAGCTTTCATATTTGACAGTAACATGATACCATATTTAGAAAATTCATAAGACTCTACAAAAAGTTTTCTAAAACAATAGATTCATATAGTATAATGACAGGCTACATAAATAATACACAAAATATATGATTTTCCTATACATGTATAACTAAAAGAGAGATTATTTTTCAAAAATAATCCCATTCTCAACTGTACCACAAAAAATTAAGTCTCTCAAAATCAATTAACTGTAGAATTGAAAGACCTATACAATAAAAAGTATATGATAAAATACAAATATCCAACCATGAACAGCTGAAGATATTATGACATATAGTGAATAATATGCAGGTATAAAAAATGAAAAATCATGCAATATTGTCAGTATGTGAATAAAGCAGAATGTAGCATTTTGAGTAAATCAGTAACAAAAAAGGGAAAATTCAGTAATATTTTATGTGTATGATGATGAAAATGAATCTCTAAAGGGGCAGCAAATATTAAAAAGAAACAAAACTGAAGAGTTGGTCTTGAACTGAATTTACCTGTGGAGAAAGGATTAGAGAGGAAAGTGTCTTGGGACATAGTAGTGGAAAGTAGATAATTTGGTTTTGAGCATGGTTTTAAAATGATATACTCAAGAAAATATCAGTAACAATATTGTAGGCAATGATAACTCAATACAAACTTATAGGGTCAAAGAGATTGTTCAGTGGTAGGGTGTTTGCTTTGTATGCATTCTACCCACGACTGAACCTGGTGTGATCTCCTGTATCCCATATGTTTCCCCTATTTCCAGGAATGATTTCTGAGTTCAGAGCCAGAAGTAAACTTGATCTCTGCCATTTGAGGCCCTTAAACAAACAAACAAAACCCCTCAAAGAATAAAAAATGAAAAATCATTATCTACATTGTTCATGCTACTGTATTTTCATTTAAGATTGTGTTGCCTTTATAATTATAAAATATTTTATCTTATTAATATAATAGTCTCATAACTGTTGAAGCATAGAAATGCCAGTGTACAGATTTTCCAAATGTATTTTATTTTACCACATTCTCCATAAAATTATTATACACTAAAGTTCTATATCATATTATTCTCTCATCTTCAAGCTCTACTTCTTCTTTTCCAGCTATTATCCTAAGATCTAGTCTGATTCTAGGGGTGTATATTAGTTTTATATAACTCTTTCCTTTGCTTATCCATATTACAAATGTTAATAATATATGTTTGTCTCTATATTTCTAACTTATGTTTGATAGAATGACCAAGATCACACATATTATTGCAAAGCATGTTTATAATTTATTATATATGGGTAGTACTCCACTTTGAATATATTTTATACTGTCTTTACTCACTCATATGTCATGACACTTGTATATTTATTTCTATATAATGGGTACTGTCATAAAAGTGTACAAAATATAGAGATTTATAACTTTCCGAATGATTGTTTTTTGACATCTTAATAGAAACATAAAGATTTATTTGTTGGATCACTTAAGAAAACTAATTTTGATATTTTGAAAAATTATCCTCATACTTTGCTATAGAAGATAAATAACTTACATTCCCACCTTTAATGAATAAGTATTCTTTCTTCTCCATATGTTTTCAAAACTTATTTTAATCTTGGTTTGTGCCATGCTCATGCTCACTTGTAGAGATACTATGTTATTGTCATTTTGATTTGTATTTTTCTATAGTAAATAGTGCAAGGATTTTTGAGTGTCTATTGGCCACAGATTTTTCTTTAGAAAGATATTTTCATCTCTTCTTATTTTTATGAATCTGTTCATGTTATCTTAAGTTATAGGAGCTTCTTACACTCTTTTTCTTAGGTTTCTATCTTATTTATTATAGATTATTATTTTCTACAATGTGGCAATTTTTTCAAAATTAAATTGCATATTATTTCACTGTAAAGAATTTTCTCATTTGGTGCAATATTTTTAGTGATTTGTTTTTAGTTCTCTTGCCCTTTGTGTAGAACACCCAAATATATTACTAAATTTAATGTCAAGAAGTAGTTTTTCTGGTATTTTTTAGTAAATTTGGTTATTTATCCTTTTAGTGAAGCAAAATAAAATTTTGGAAAAAAACACTGATTTGAGGAGAGATAAAGAGTTATATGTTTTTAAATGAAAAAGTGTGCTTTTCCATAGTGTCAAAATTCCAAATTATGGTTTTGAACCTAACATTCAGAATTTAATCTATTTTGCACTAATTTGTATTATTTGTTTTGGTCAGACCCAGTTGATACTCAGGGGTTACTCTTGTCTCGGGACATATTAATTACTCCTGGCAATGTTTCAGGGACCATAAGGATGTCAAAAATAAAACATGAGTATGGCATTGATAAGGATTACCTTATTCATTGTTCTGTTTATTCAGCCCCAAATTAACGTTTATATAGTGTAAAATAGTGATCCAGATTAATGATTTTGTATATTTCTATAAAAATGTTTAATGCCATGATGAGACACTGTATTCCACAATTTTACTTTTAATTTACCAATTATTTAAATGGCATATATGTGAAGATTTAACTCTATTTTCTAATTTTGTGCCAATGACATGTGAAAATATTTTATTCCATTGTCATTGCATCTCATTATTTTAACTTCAATATATAGTTTGAAGTAAAGAAGAATTTTAGACACAATTTTATTTTACCTGAATACCTATTTTGGCGATTTTATAATTTCATTTAGATTTTAGTAAAACATTTACTATTTACTTGCACATGGTTTTTTTATTTTCATAGGGATAATACTAAAATCAAATGTAAGTGTCATGAATTAAACAATTAGAGAGTTGAATTAAAAAGATAGTGTTTGAGCCTGATTGGTGGTACAAGCAGTAGGATGTCTGCCTTGCCTTCGCTAACCTAGGACGAATGGCAATTCAATCCCCTGGCATCCCATATGGTTTCCCCAAGCCAGGAGCTATTTCTGAGCCCATAGCCAGGAGTAACCCCTGAGCGTCACCAGGAGTGGCCCAAAAAACTAAAAAAAAGAAAAAAGAAAAAAAAATGATAGCTTAAATGTATATGTAGATGAGTATATGTAGAGAATGCTTTGCTTAAAGATGCCAAATTGAAATTGAAAACAAAAAATTGCATTGCAAAATTCCCTGTGTATTGTCATATGGAACTACAAAACATAAAACCTGAAATACCCTCTGAACATGACTAGGTATCTGAGGCCAAAATACAAAAATAGACAATAAAACATAGACTTGTCAGAAAGCAACACCCAACATTTATCTCTCTACAGCATATCTAAGTTGAGTTAAAGAGAAGGATTGATAATAATCTTCTAGGCAATTTACAGACAATAAAAGGCAAGTACATAATACTTCTAAAAAGTAAAATACTTTGAGACAAAGTAAAATTTGCACTAAAAATAAATAAAAAGGGAAGAGGTTATATAATTATTATGAAATCAAAAGTCGAACACAACTTAAACTACACTCTGAATAAATTAATTTGTAATATAAAATGCAACCGTTGCAGATCTGAGGATAGAAACAGGCAGCAATGTAATAGACATAGTACACTGTAACACAGGCACAAATGAACAGATCAAATAAACAAATTCAGTACAGAAGCAGTGACAAACATGTAACTGAATATATATTTACAGGACTTTTAAAAACTGAAGAAATTAAATACAATTCTGTAACACAGTTCAGTATAGAGCACATGCTAAGGCACAAGATAAATATTAATGAAAACATAAAATGTATGCCTCTTTGAACTGAAGAATTTAAAGTTCAAAATAACAATGAAAATTAAATTGAAAAATTTCAAATACATGCAAATTTGGATAAATATTTCTATTGATTTATGCATAATCGATAAAGTCAAAGAGGAAGCAATATTGTTCTTAGACTACAAGAACAAAACTTAGCTATCAAAATATATGTGAAGCAAGGCTGGAACAGTAGCATAGTTGCTAGTGTATTTGCCTTGCATGCAATCAACTCTTTTGATCCTCTATATCTCATAGGATCTCCTGAGCTTCATTAGAAAAGTTTCCTGACGGCAGAGCCTGGAATAACCCCTCAGCACAACCTGGTCTGTCCCCTCCAGATGTGTGTATACTTACACACACACACATATACATACACACATACATAAATGACCCAGAAAATGCAATACTTAGAAAATGACATAGTTGTATCAGAGTTTAATAAAAAATCTAAATAAGGATATTAGAGTAGAAATCAGAAGTTATGATAAGTGTTTTGAATGCTGTTCACACCTATTAGATCCTGGGTACAAAATATATCCCCAAGAGTAATATATCAGGAATGATCCCGAAGCACAGAGCCTAAAGTAAAGCCTGATCATAGTTGATGTTACTTCACACATTAAAAAGAAACAGTATTAGAAAAAAACATACACAATGTGTTTTCATGCACAAACAGTATTAGAAAAGGAAGACAGATTAAGTCAAAACCAGAAAAATAAATAAATAAATATTGTTTTAAAATAGCAGAGCAAATAGGGGCCCGGGAGATAGCATGGAGGTAAGGGACACCGGGATTCGAACCAACCACCTTTGGCCCTGGATGGGATGTTTGCAAGGAAATGCCGCTGTGCTATCTCTCCGGGCCGATAGTTACTCTCATTAATATTATATAATATACTTGGGAATTGATATCCAGCAATTAGCTAAATGAAAGAAATAAGAGATACTCAAGTTCAAGAAAAATGAAAACTATCTAGTGAGCAAAAAATATGTGATGTTATACACAGAAACACTTATAAACTCCACTAAAATACCTCTTTAAATATTATAATTGAAGTAAAGTGGTAGATTATAAAATAAATATATAGGATCTACTGAATTTCTACATTCAAGCAAAATACTAGAATAAATAGAAATCAATAAACCTATTTTGTGTTCACATAAAGAGTATTGATTGATGGGAAATTGATTCAAATGTAAAAGTATATGTTGTATGTATGTATGTGTATATGTGCAAACTGCTGTAGGATTAATTTTTGGTATTTTATGCCCTTCACAAATGAATACTACTTAAATGGTTTTAGCCCCTTGTTAATGATCATGTGACACTGATTCTTTGTTTTTGTTTTTGGGTCACACCCGTTGCGCTCAGGGGTTATTCCTGGCTCTATGCTCAGAAATCACCCCTGGCAGGCTCAGGGGATCATATGGGACGCCGGGAATCGAACCAACGTCCTTCTGCATGCAAGACAAATACCTTACATCTATGCTATTTCTTCGGCCCCAGATATTTTCAACCCCTCTGTGGGGTGCCTTTTTTTTTTGTTGTTGTTGTTTTTTTGGGGGGGGGGCACACCCGGTGATGCTCAGGGCTTACTACTGGCTATTCGCTGAGAAGTCGCTCCTGGCAGGCACAGGGGACCATATGGGGAACCAGGGATCGAACCGTGGTCCGACTTAGGTTAGCGCAGGCAAGGCAGGCACCTTACCTGCAGCGCCACCGCCCGGCCCCCCTGACACTGATAAAAGAGCTAACATAAACAAAAATTAAGTGTCTAAGAATAAGCTTACAAGAGTTTAATATTAATACATAGATAACTATATCATTGCTAAAAGTCAAGGAAGCATAAGAATATACTCTATTATGTACTGAAAAATTAGAATTAACATTGTGAAAGACCAGATTATCCACTGCATTACATAAATTATTTATGATTTCTAATATACATATTATGAGTTATGTTGCTGTTCTTAGAAAAATGACTTACATTATTGCTTGATTAAATGTGTCACTACATGGATGGTTAAGGATAAGTTAGATAGGTAGAAATTTAAATATACAAATGCATTAAATAAAAAAATCTGAGTTCCATATTCTATTATTTATCAGAACTATCCACAACATTACATTGCTGATTATTGAAAGTAAAAATTATTGATTCAGACAAATCAGTTGGAATATAGAATGTATTTTGAGTGCCTTAATTGTGTATTATGTACTTCCTTTTTGGACCTATTATATTTAATATTTCATATGAAATCCAACTGACATAAGTAATCATTGTGTGAAGTTTTTGCATTTCTGGAGAGTACATTGAAATACATAATTATTTGAATTTTGTAAAGTGTCATGGCATCAAATTACTTATTTATGTTTATAATTACTTTCATTTTTTAGGTATGGGGACTATACTTCTTGATATAAATATATTACTGTATTAAAAGCACAATTATATTGAGAGTTTAGTTTTCTTTGTTCTTCAACACTGTTTGCTCTACTTTACAGCAAAAGTATTAAATGACATATTTGAAGTAGTAAAATAATTTCCTCACAATATTGGTAAAAGCTACACAAATCAGCCTGATAATGAGAACTACTGTGATGAAAAAAATAAGCATTTTTATAAAGTATAATTGTATTAATTATCTAGAAGACTGCTATTTAGACCTATTTCTAAACTGTGGCACTTTTTATTCAAAATATAATTGGAGAATTTTAAAAACCTCAAGGATAATCGGGCCTTATAAAAATGAAGTTTGTTCTTATTCTACAAAAGAAAAATATTCTATTAATAAGAATTGATAATAAAAATCTATAGTTAACACCAATTATGATATATATAACTTAATATATTAAATTATAAATAATTCAGTTTTTAATTATATCACAACTACCATTAAATTGTTATATAATAAATTAAAAAACAAACCATTAAATATAAGTAATATATGATTAAATTTAAACATAAGTTTTAATAAATAACTTAAAATTACTAATATTAAACATTACTGAATATATATAAATATATATTATAACAGCATTAACCTCAAACTTGACTCTAAATTTATTCAAAGATATGTTTTCTTAGGAGTTTTGCAATTATCACTACTTATAAAAATGTACATGGTACTTAAAAAAATAAAGCAAATAATTTATGAAAAATTCAAACTTGTGGGGGAAGGCTACAGAGATTTATCTCAGCAGGTAGGGAACCTGACTTGCAAGCAGTCTACCTAGTTTTTGGTTCCAGGTCCCCAAGTTACCATCAAGAATGATTCCTGATCACAGAATAGATGCTTATGTTAAGGTACAACTTAACTTTGTCAAGGTTCAACACTGTTTATGATAAAAAAAAAAAAAAACCAACAAGATAGTAACTTTGTCAAAGAAGAAATACAAATGGCCAAAAGACGCATGAAAAAAATGTTCCACATCACTAATCATCAGGGAGATGCAAATCAAAACAACTATGAGGTACCACCTCATCACAGAGACTGGCACATATCACAAAGAACAAAAATAATTGGTGCTGTAGGGGATGTGGAGAGAAAGGAACTCTCATTTACTGCTGGAGGGAATGCCATCTAGTCCAGCCTATATGGAAAACAATATGGAGATTCCTCAAAAAACTGGAAATTGAACTCCTATATGATCCAGCTATACCACTTCTAGGGATACAAAAATACGATTCAAAAACCTTCCTCACAACAAGAATCATTGCAGTGCTATTTACAATAGTCAGACTCTGAAAACAACCATGATATCCTTCAATACATGAATGGCCAAAGAAACTGTGGTACATATACACAATGGAAAATTATGCAGCTGTCAGGAGAGATGAATTCATGAATTTTTCCTATACGTGGAATCTGTTATGCCAGTGCTTCTCAATTATTTTCTGTCGTACCACCCTAGGAAGAAGTAAACATTTTTCATGCCCCACCCCACGTAACTGTAAATAGTATCTTTATTAAGAAAAAACTTTAACCTGCAAAACAAAAATATATGAAATAATTTGAGCTGTTTTTTTTAATCAGAGATGATGACTGGATTAATGGCAACAATAAGAACATTTTGCAATGCATAGCTTTTCTAAGAGGGTTTGAAGCAGGACACAGCAACTCTCAGCTCCAGAGACATACCGAGACATAAACATGGGGCTTAGCTTATTATGAAAGTGTTTGCCAAGGTCAAACGCGACCTCCTTTACAAAGCCTCACGTGTCCCCCCACTATTTGAGAACCACTGTATTATGATGGGTGAAATAAGTCAGAGGGAGAGATAGACACAGCATAGTATCACTCATCTATGAGTTTTAAGAAAAATAAAAGACATTTTTGTAATAATTTTTAGAGACAATAGAGATGAGGGTCAGAAGGTCCAGCTCACGATATGAAGCTCACCACAAAGAGTGATGAATGCCATTACAGAAATAACTACATTGACAACTAGCATAAATAATGTGAATGAATGAGGGAAATAGAAAGCCTGTCTCAAATATAGGCAGAGGAGTGTGGAGGGAGGTGGAAGACTTGGGGTACTGGCCATGGGAATGTTGCACTGGTGAAGAGGCGTATTTTTATATGTCTGAAACCCAACTACTATCATTTTTGTAATCAAATTGTATAAATAAAGAAATTAAAAAAGATAGTGGGGCCAGGTGGTGGCGCTGGAGGTAAGGTGCCTGCCTTGCCTGCCTGCGCTAGCCTAGGATGGACGGAGGTTCGATCCCCCGGTTCCCATATGGTCCCCCAAGCCAGAGGCGACTTCTCAGCACATAGCCAGGAATAACCCCTGAGCGTCACTGGGTGTGGCCCCAAAACGAAACAAAACAAAACAAAACAAAACAAAAACAAAAAGATATTTAAAAAGATAGCAATGAAAGAAAATGTACTCAACATTGTTATGGTCATTTACCACAAACACATTGCAAGCATTATATCCAGTGGGGGAAAACTGAAACCCTATCTTCCAAGATCTGACATAGGACATGTCTCATCACTTCTATTCAAGATAGTAGTGCCATAGGCGTCCTGCAAAAAAAAAAAAAAAAAAAAAAAAAAAAAAAAAAAAAAAAAAAAAAAAAAAAAAAAAAAA
>PVKC010037437.1:0-12986 GCA_004027635.1 Crocidura indochinensis
CACAAAAGAACCTCCTGCACACCTATATTCATTGCAGCACTATTTACAATAGCCAGAATCTGGAAACAACCCAGATGCCCGACAATAGATGAATGACTAAAGAAACTGTAGTACATACATATACACAATGGAATACTATGCAACCATCAGGAAAAAGGAAATCATTATATTTTTCCTATACATGGATGGGCATGGAAACTATTATGCTGAGTGAAATGTGTCAGAAGGGTCAACTTCACTAAAGAGGTGAAGTACCTATACAAAGAAAACTACAAAACACTACAAAATAGGCCACAGAAAATGGAGACACATAATCTGTTTGCGAGGATTGGGAGGATTAAGCTTCATATCACGGGTGGGTTCTTCTAGTACTCATCTCTATTGTCTCTGAGTATTATTGCAATAATGTCTTTTATTTTCTTAAAGCACATATATTAGTGAGTCTATTCTGGGTCTATCTCTTAGGACCAATGGTAGTAATTCTTCACTGGAAAAAATAATTTTTTTTGTTTTTTGGGTCACACCTGGTGATGCTCAGGGGTTACTACTGGCTCTGCCCTCAGAAATTACTCCTGGTTTAGGGGACTATTGATTCTTCCTGAGGATTTCTTCTGGGGTCTCTGGTACTCCAATGATTCTTACGTTGTTTTGTTGAGTTTATTAAAGACTTCTATTTTCATCTGTTTACATATTTTTGAGGTTTTTTTCCATTGTCTGATTGTTTGCTTTAAGGTTCTTTTCCAATCTCTTCTGCTGTGTGGAGTTGTTCTGCATCTCATCTCCCAGCTCCCTGATTCTGTCCTCAGCTGCTGTTACTCTGTTGTAGAGGCTTTCTATTGAGGTTTTTATTTCATCCAATGAGTTTTTCAGACCTGTTATTTCAGTTTTGAGTTTTCTGATTTCTATTTTCATATCCGCTTGATTCTGATTTGTTGTCTGTTCAGCTTGATCTATGTTTTCTTTGAGTTCTATGAGCATCCTCCATATTTCTTCTCTACACTGCTTATCTGAGAGGCTAACAAGGTGGTTGGCACTTTTTGAGTCATCTTCATTCTCTATGCAGGGTATTGACTTGCATTTCCCCATTGTCACACTTGTAGTGTGATCTTTTTCTGTGTGTTATGACGGGGTTCATTGGCTAGAAGGTGCGCACAGCCATGAAGCAAAGAGTAGTCCATGCGTCTCTGGTTCTGACCTTTTTTGGGTAAGAAAGCTCACCTCTGAAGAAGTGCCCTTAGGGAACTATGAGGGTAGAGTGGTTCAAAATCCAGGACACAGCACAGCAGAGAAGACAGAGTTCACAATTTCTGCTGTGTGCCAGAGCACACAGCAGGAATCTTGGGGCATTATTTGTAAAAAGACCTTTTCCATATTGAATTGACCTGGTCAAAAATTAATCTATTTTTCCTAGCCTCTTCTATTCTCATTTGCTTATTATTATATGAAAACTGTATTTAAATATTTGAAATTAGTTGCATTCCTCCTAACTTTTTTTAATTTTAAAAAGCTTTCTTAAAAAGAACATTACTTGTCTAAAACACGACTATCAATAACTTTATATATTATAGTTCTTTTTTTCCCTGGTTTTTGGGCCATACTTGGTGATGCTCAGGGATTACTCTTGGCCCTACACTCATTAATTACTCCCGGTGGGCTCAGAGACCATATGGATGCAAGGAATAGAACCTGGATCAGCCATATTCAAGGGAAATGCCTGTGCTTTCTCTCTGGTTCCAATAAATCATGATTCTTTAATACAGATGGTGGACCATTTATTTATATCTTATTTTCTCTCAGCAACATTTTGTACTTTCCCTAATAGTGACTTTACTTCTTTTTTATTAGGTTTATTCTAGGTATTTTATGCATTCTGTTGTAAATACATATTATAAAGTTTTCATTTAAAATTGTTTACTTTTAAAGATTTTTGCAAGTACATAGGTAATAATTGCTTTTAATATGGGGACATTTTATGTTATTTTGAGTGTTGACATGTTTCATTATCTCTGTATTTTTAAGGTAGCGATCATAAAATATTCCATGTCCACATTGACATATTTGTCAAGCACAACAAGTTTACTTACTTTCCACTATTATAATATTTACTTATTCTTTCTGATCACACTGTCTAAAGTTCCTAGTACTATGTTGAAATAATTATTTAACATTTTGTTATTACAAGAAAACAAATGTTTTATAATTTAGGTGAATGATGTTAAGTTTAAGTTTCAATGGTTACATTTTTCAGATTAAGAATACATTTACAACTTTTATAAGTATTAAATTGGAAAATTCTATGAGTATTGAATTTTGTCTAATGATTTATATGAAATATAATATAATATCTCTCCCTTATAGAATCAATTTTTTGAATTACTTTAGTATTTTCCTCCCTTTTTCTGTTAATTTGTGAATTTTATTGATTTCTTTCAAACATTTTCAGAATGTTAAATAAATCTTGCTTTCTATAAGTAGCAATTGGTCATGATGTATTAGAGCTTTACATACCAGTAATGTAATATGCTAATAGTTTGATGAAGGCTTTTATCTCTAATCAGGAGAAATATTGGCCTGTAATTTTCTTTTATAAAAATATCTTTGCTAACTTTTGGCATCAGGGTTATTATAGCTTCATTAAATGAAGTAGATAATAGTCCTCGTTGGTTTCTTACAAATTTACTTTTTGTATTATTTGTTAATTAATACAATTTATTGATAAATACATCATATATGGGGTAATTAAATACATCATATATATGAGGTAATTAATTTATGCTTTCATGTCATTTTAGTTTTGGTGATTTATCTTTTGTTTCCTAAGCATTCACTATTCATGGGATCTAGCGGCCACTTTTGGCAATATTCAGCAACTGGGCCTGAATATACATGCTCAGGCTTGGTGAGGTGCTGTTGTCCAGATGGTAGTGCATCTGGTCAATAGGCCACACCTGGTTCTGTTTGGGAATTCATATGATGCTGGAGATCACCTCAAAGTTCTGTGTTTGCAAGACATGTGTCTCTGAATTTTTCACTATCACCCAGTCTTTGTGAGTAAGTTATCTTTTCAAGGAGTTTGTCTGTTATCTAAGCTTCTTATTGGTCTTTGAATAGCTACAAAATCTTTGTGATACCTTTTCTGGTATTAGTTGTATGAGATATTATCTTTTCCTTCTTTTCTCTTCATTAGTCTTCTGTAGGAAGCTAGTATTTTATTAATCTTTTCAAAGAAATCACTTCCAGTTTGCTGTTTGTCACAATGCTTTTCCAACTTTTAATACATTTTTTTTCATGCTTCTTATTTTTTTGCTCCTTTTGGTGACAGGTTTAATTTCTCTTTTATTTTTGCAATTAGGTGAAAGTTTAGATCATAAGTTTTGTGTCTTATTTTCTTTATTAACATAGGCATTTTAAATTAGTATATGTATTTTTATTATTATTCAGATATTGTTAAATTTATGTTTTGATTTCTTATTACTATAGTATTTTTTAAAAGTATTTTGTTTAATTTCCTAATATTTGGCGATTTTCTAGATTACTTACAATGTTACTTTTTTTAAATTTATTTTTATTTTTAATTATGAGAACAAAGATACAAAGAAAGAGGGTAAGGTAAGGTTACAGTGGAAGGATAGTCACCCATAGGGAGAGGAAAGGCTGAGCGCATGGCTGCTTGCTGTTTTGTTTATTTTTTAAGGTCTCTGGGTGCCCAAGTAGGCTGGTCTCTGGATACGCCTTGGTCTTAGCGGTGCCTTAGTCTTAGCAGCTCGGTGGAAGAGGCGGAAGCTGGTCCCCAGAGACGCTTTGGTCTTAGTCGCTCAGGGGTTCCTCAGTGTAGCAGCTCAGCGGCAAAGAGGCTGGGAAAGGCCGAGCGCACGCCTGCTGTTACAAAGTACTAAAAAGGAATTCAAGGGTTATAAGGTGAGTGCGGCCGAGGAGCATGGGTCTTGGAGCGTTTGCAGTCTTAGGTGTTTGTTGGCCAGGTCATCAGAGAAGAAACAGAAAGGAGCAGGCCGCATGGTTGGCTTTTTTAAAAATCTCTGGGCTCCCAATCACCAGGCAGGATAGGCCCCATGTGCGTTGGGCGGGTCCTTCTTACCGAGGGTGGGTCCCAGGGCATTGGTAGTCTTAGATGTTTGTTGGCCAGGTTAGCAGAGAAGAAATTGTACAATGTTACTTTTAAATTTATTTTCTTTGTATCACAGAACATAACTTGATAAATCAAATTTTTTACAGTATTTTGAGTCATGTTTTAAGGGTAATACATGGTAAAGCCATGTTTTAATGACCTGTCTTAGTAAATTTTTGGTGTATCTGAATATTTTTATGTATGTGAAAGATTGCAATTTTCTGTTAGAATGAGTGACATATGCCAATTAGGTCAAGTTGGTGGTATTATTGTTAAAATTTTCTGTTATTTTTACTTGTATGATGGATATGAGGATGGATCTGTAGGAATTGGTCTGTTTTTAGGGTTTAGTAATGAAGATTTATTTGTCCTAAGCATTACACAATGCTCTTATTCAAGACTTCTGATGACAGAGAGAGCTGATCTAAACAAGTAGATGAAGAGAGTGAACTAAGGTTGCTTGATTTGTTTATTTCTAGGAATTGCTAAGGGCCACTTATGTGTCTCCCCTATTTCTGATTTTGATGATAGGATAAACATTCAGCAGGAAACAGGAGATTTCTCTTTAATTAAGTCAAAAGGACTACCTTTCTTTAAAAATAAACATGTTCACTGAAGCAGTATGGACAGGAGCTTTCAGTGGGCAATTCCTTGAGTCTATGTATTGTATATTCAGGCCCAGTTGCTGAATATTGCCAAAAGTGGCCAGTAGGTCCCATAAGTGGTGCTTAGGAAACAAAAAATAATTCACCAAAACTAACATGACATGAAAGCATAAATTTAATTACCCATATATATATATATATGATTATTTCCAAAACTTGATGCTCTTATCCTGTGTGACTGACAATGACCAGGAGTTGCTAAATTACAAGAGTTTCAAAACTGAACATCCATGTTCAGATAGTGTGCTTGAAGCCCAGGGAATGGCAGGAAACCTAACAAGAAGTTGTTGCCCATGTAGAAGGATTCAGATCTCTTGTCTCTCCATGACTGGACCAATGGCACTATTTAAGCAGTGGATGAAAATCTGAGATAATTCATGAGTTTTGAAACAAAGGATGAAAGTTTTTCTGGAGTCAGTAGAGATAGTGAAGCAGGTGGTATATGTGCATTGCATATAGCTAATCTGGAGTTTCATCCCTAGTGTCATATATGGCCCCCTGAGTCCACCAGGAATGATTCCTGGATCCAGAGCCAGGAATATGCCCTGGGTATCAAATCTCCAAATAATAAAAGATAAATTTTCTTTCTCTCCAAACTCCAAACAATAAAAGATA
This sequence comes from Crocidura indochinensis, assembly GCA_004027635.1. Lineage (NCBI taxonomy): Eukaryota > Metazoa > Chordata > Mammalia > Eulipotyphla > Soricidae > Crocidura > Crocidura indochinensis. Next base: position 5,407 of record PVKC010037437.1, read on the forward strand.
AATTTTCTTCAGGCTTCTCCTTTCAGAAAAATGGCTTTTTTCAAGATCCTGGTTAGGAGAGCCAGAGAAAGAAGAGAGCAATGGTCATGGCCCATCTTGCTGTCTCTTGGCAGTGCTGGAATATGCAAAGATTTTTTTCTCTTGAAACTGGATTAAACTCAGGGTTGAGATTGCCATCCGTGAACAGGAACATAGGGGATTGCTGGCAGGAATTTGGGGCTTACTTGTTCCAAGTGACAGAGAAGGCAGGCAAAAGAGGAAAACTCTTTAGTTGGAGAATGGATATTTGTATACAGAAATCATAATAAGCTTATTGCAAAATGTTTGCGAACTGTCATGTACCTGTGGGTGACTGCTCATACGTGCATGCTTTAGTTACAGCAATTTATTCAGCCTATCTCTCAATCTGTCTGAAAGTGGTGTAGCCACAAGGGCCTGATGATTTGTTTTTTCTGCTTAAGCAAAACGTAAATTATCTGGCCCATTAATATCCGAGCGCTTTAATCCGTTATTAGAGGAGAAAAGTAAAAAATCTTGCAGCAAGATGAATGTTTGCTTTTAAGGTGATTAATAATGTGCAGCCCCTGTAACATTCATCAACTCTGCCAGTAGCCTCCTGGCCTGCCAGCTGGGAAAGAAGGAAAAAAATAGACTGGGAATATTGTGCACCTGATGCTTAATGCTTGGCCCAAAGTCCTGCTCTGTCATCTTTCTCCAGTAGTTCTCTATTGCTTTTGTCAAACAGCCAACTTCCACTTGGAGCCACTGACTCCATTTGATCTTTTGACCAGAGCATCTAGGTCTTCCCAGATCAACATCATGGGGAGGTAGGATGAAGACAAGGTGGACACTGTTCTTAAAGTATTTTTTATGTACCAAGGAGACATGAATATTTTATGGAGAGGAATCAGTGTCCAACAAAGTTGAGTGAGGGGTCAGCCAGGTGTTCGATTGGTGGGTTTGATAGTAAGAACTATCAGAACTGGGAGAGAGGAAAATTGATAGCTAGGTGAGCAGGGAATGCTTCATGAAGGATGCAGCTGGGCCTTAAGAAATAATCTTCATGTTTACTATAATATGTATTAGTCATGGGTATCTGCTCTGTGTCAAGCATCATGCTAGGTCCATCTTGGATATTATTGCTACTAAGTATACCTATTTGTAGGAGGATAAATCTAAGGCTCTGAAATGGGAAGGCATTTCCCTGGCACTGCACAATAAAAGATAAGAACAGAATGAGCACTATTAGAGATTCTGAAAGCTGTTTGAATTTAGTCCTGTGTTTCATTAAAATTTTTTATAGTATCTTTATTTAAGCACCATAATTATAAACATGTTTTTAGTTGGGTTTCAGTTATAAAAAACCATTTACCATTGCAACCTTTCTACCACCATTGCCTCCCATCTCTCTTCTCCCCCACCTTCTGCCTATATTTGAGACAGGCATTCTATGTCTCTCACTCACTACCATTGTAACGATAGTTGTTAGTATAATTATTTCTGTAACTGCACTCACCACTCTTTGTGGTAAGCTTCACATTATGGGCAGCTGGTCCTTCCAGCACTCATCTCTATTGTTTCTGGGAATTATTACAGTAACATTTTTTTATTTTTCTTAAAACCCAGTAGATGAGTGAGACTATTCTGTGTCTATTTCTCTGCCAATGACTTATTTCACTCAGCATAATAGTTTCCATGTCTAGGAAAATCATGATTTCATTTTTCCTGACACTGCTTTCCATTGTGTATATGTGTCATGGTTTCTTGAGCCACTTATCTGTTTTTGGGCATCTGGGCTGTTTCCATATTCTGGCTATTGTAAATAGCACTGCAATGAATATAGGTATCATTTAGTCTTAATATCATGGAGTGTTTTACCTACATGTTCTTCTATATACCTTATGGTTTCAGGTCTGATATCAAGGTCTTTAATCTATGTGGACTTGACTTTTATGCATGGTGTTTGATGGAGGTTCAAGTTTGCTTTTTTGCATGTGGCTGACCAGTTGTGTCAACACCACTTGTTGAAGAGGCGTTTCTTTGTCCATTTTGCATTTCTTTCCCCCTTATCAAAGATTGATTGTATATCTGGGGAACATTCTCTGAATACTCAAGTCTATTCCATTGATCTGACAGGTCTGTCTTTATTCTAATACCAGGCTGTTTTAATGGCTAAAGCTACTTTATAGTATAATTTAAAGTTAGGGAAAGTGTTGCCTCTCATCTTCTTTTTCCTCAAGGTTTCTTTAGTTATTCAAACCTGAATGAATCTGGCTGGGTGAAGTATTCTAGGTGAAGCATTCATTTAATTGAGTTTGATACTATGTCCCACCACTGCCTTCAGACCTTGAGAGTCTCTTGTTACATATCTGTTTTAAGCCCAAAGGATGCTCCTTTGAATGTAATTTTTCTTTTTAATCTTGCTGCTTTCAATATTCTATACCTATCAGTGGTATTTGTCATTGTGACTACGATGTGTCTTGGGTGTTTTTTTTGGGGGGGGGCTCTTTTAGCTGATTCTGTTTTGGACATGCAGGATTTGGTTGCATGCAGCTTTAGCTCTGGGAATTTCTCAGCAATGATGTCCTTGACTATTGATTCTTCCTGGGAATTTTCTTCCTGGGTCTCTGGCACTCCAATGATTCTTATGTAGTTTTTGTTTAGTTTATTAAAGTGTTCTATTTTAGTGTCTTCACATACTTTGAGGATTTTTTCCATGGTCTGATCATTTGCTTTAAGGCTCTTTTCCAACCTCTTTTGCTGTGGAATTGTTATGCATCTCATCTTCCAGCTCACTGATTCTGCCCTCAGCTGCTGTTACTCTGTTGGAGAGGCTTTCCACTGAGGTTTTCATTTCACCAATCAAGTTTTTTAGTTTTTTATTTCAGTTTGTAGTTTACTCATTTCTGCTTTCATATCTTTTTGATTCTTATTGTGGTTCATCCAGCTCAATCCATGCTTACTTTGATTTCTATGGCATCTTCCATATTTCTTCTCCACACTTTTTATCTGAGAGGCTAGGTAGGTGGTTGGTACTTTTTGGGCCATAATACCTGCCATCTCAATTCTCTGTGCTTGGTGTTGGCTTTCATTGTTTCCCCATTATAATACTTGTAGTGTGATGTTTTCTGCATGTTTGTTGGGCACCATTGACTAGGAGATATGAGCAGTTGTGGAGCATCTTCTGGGTGGGATTGGTCCAGCACCAGCAGCTGCAGATTTTGGAAGCCAGCCATATTGGAAAATGTGCAGTGGCGATCTGGCTCCACCCTTGCTCCTGTTCTATTTTTTTTTAAGTTTTTTTTTTGGGGGGGCACACAGTTGGTATTGGTAAGAGCTTTTTCATGGCTTTTCGCTTAGAATCACTCTTGGTAATACTTGGTTGATTATAGACTGTGGGGAATTGAATGCAGATCACTCATGTGAAAGGCAGCATTTTATCTGCTGTCTCTGTTCCCATTCTTTTGCTATCTCTCTGGCCCCGTGCTATAGCTCTTAGGATTGCCTCTGTTCCAATGTAGTGGCCACTAGGAGTGTCTTAGTAAAACATATGACTGGGCATTTCCTGTCCTCCATCTCTGCAGCTCTACCTTTCCAGAGATGGACCCCATTTTTCCTTCTTGCCCCTTTCCACTACTATTTTCCACTTTATTTTTAATACACTTTCTCCCTTCTTTCTTTTTCTGATCTTCAATTTATTCCTTTATGTTCACCCCAAATGGATTGTCTCTAGGAAGTCATCTCTCTTGGTAAAGGGTACACTCTCATTGGGCCTCCATGCTGTCCATCTTCCTGGGAAGTCTATCCTTGTAGTTTTCTTTAGCTTGCTGGCAAGCAGCACCAGGCCTCTTACTTTTGGTGGAAGTGGGCTGAGGCAGAACTAGGTCTGATTCTTGTGTATGGTAACAGGCATAGTGGAGAAGGGAAGCAAAGAACCAAGCCAAAGACTGGCAGCATTTTCTCCAACCAGCCAACAGACATGCACAAGATGCCTTTGCTCAGTTTTGAACTGGGCATTCAGAACCCTGAAATTAGTGAGGCTTGCCCACATTTGGACCTGTTTGTGGGATTGACAGAGTTTCAGCAAACGATAGTTGCCCTTGGAAAGTGCATAAACTGAACAAAAGCATCACCAGGGACAGATAATAGCAACCCAGGGCCTGCCTCTGTGTCCCTAGGATACCCACAGGAGACAAGCTCTTGCAGCAGGTACTAGATAGATAATTGCTACTGTCCAGCCCTGACAACCATCTTCCTGAAGACTAAAAAGTGTCATGTGCTGCAGCCTCAACATCAGGCTCTCTTGTTGCTGAGTCTTTCACTGGAGCCTCACAGGGACCAAGGAGAATTGGGTTGGGAGGCACTGAGCCGGCACTAAGGGGCTTAGACATTGAGAAGCCGGCACTGTTTGTTGTGGCTAAACCTGCAGATTGCATGTTTTTATAATTTCCCAGAGAGTTCATTTTACGCTCTGCTAAGATCTAAATGAACTGGTGCAAATGCTCAGACTTCGTTCTGCCTCGGGCAGAGTGAGGTCCAGTAGGTAGGAAAACAGTTCTGTGACTGTAAGTGTGTTTAGCTTGGGAAGTAACTATGGGAAGGCAGTGGGAGTGTTGCGAGAACAGTGACTTCTGCCTCTCAGTTCCTAGTGCTGACCTTGCCTAGGGACATGGAAAGGACATTTATTTTCTTCGAAGGAAGAGAATAATTATCTGGGCTTCTGGGAAGACTTCTTTGGGGAAGAGGCATGGCCTTGTTTAAAGATAAAACCTCTGTAATTAATAGTATAGTAAATCAAGGTGTTACAATGAAAATGGGAAAAAATACCCCAAACCTTTCCCTAGTTAGGGGGATGGGATGAGCTAATGCAAGGTTGGGGAATGCCAGGGAGATGCTTACTCAGTACAGGACAAGGAGAAATGTGAAGGTACTTCAGGGACCCCCTCATCAAATCCTTGATTATAATCGTAGCAATTTATAAATGTCTCCCAATTTAAAAAAAATTGGATTAGATAAGTAATGAATAGTTATAGTAGGGAAAAAGTTTAGAGACATATAAATAAATGAAAGTTAGCAACCCATTATTCTACTACCCAAAAGCAACTCTTGCAATTTTATTTTATTTTAATTTTCTTTTCACCCTTTTTAGAAAAATAAAATAAATTTTTAATTGAATCACCATGAGACACACAGTTACAAAGTTGTTAATGATTGAGTTTCACTCATACAATGCCCCTCCCTTTACATACCCATCTCTTTACTAGTGCACACTTCCTGCCACCCATGTTTCCATTTCCCTCCTCTCCTTCCCTGCCTACTTCAATCACAGAACCTTTTCTCCTCTCTCTCCCTTTTCCTTTTTTCCTTTTAGATACTCTGGTTTGCAATATGGTTACCCAAGAGGTATCATATCATATCACTTTATTTCCTTTTGGTACCCAGCTCTTGTCTAGAATGGTCATTTCTAATTATGGTTGTCATAGTGATTCCTTCTCTGCTTTAACTGCACTGCACTATTTGTGGAACCTTTCCTACTATGGATCTGTCTTCCTAGCCTTCTCTATTATCTTTGAAAATTAGTATCATACTATCTTGTTTTTTTATGTCTCACAATTAAGTGCAATCATTCTGTCTGTTCCTCTTCTCCCGACTATACTCAGTGTAATACTCTCCATATCCATCCATGTATAAGCTTAGACATTGAATTCCATGTATAAGTGCATTTCATGACTTTATTTTTTCTAATAGCTGTGGAATATTCCATTGTGTAGATGTACCCACAGGTTTTATTTTTTTTAGCCACTCATCTGTTCTTGGGCACTTGAATTGTTTCTAGATTCTGGCTATTGTGATTAGTGAACACTTAATGAACATAAGAGTGCTAGTGCCTTTTCTGCACTGTAGTTTTGGGCCCCTGAGTATATTTCCAATCATATGGGAGCTAAATTTCTAGTTTTTTTAATATTTTATTAAGACTATTTTGAATTACAAGTCTTTAACAGCTGTATTTCAGGCATGCATAGTGACAGTAAATTAGGGCCATTCCCACCACCAGTGTTGACCTCCCTCCACCATCGTTCCTAGCATGCATCCCATATCTCCATACTTAGCTCCCTGGACTACTAGTATAACAGGCCTGTTTTGTGTTTAGCTTGTTATAGTTTGGGTCATTGATTTTATTGTCATTGACTTTGGCATGGGTATTTAGAACTGACTATTTTTTTTTATTTATTACTTAATTCTCCTTAGACCACTTGGCTCCTAGGTTCCATCTACTTTTTTTCTTAACTCAATTTGTAGGAAGAAATAGAAATATGAGGCAGAACAAAAAATTCAAGTTCTAAGGTTCTATGAAAAAGGCAAGAGCCCCTATCTAGAAGCTATAAATAAAATTAAAATAAAGAAATTAAAAAAGGAAAAAGAAGAAGAAGGGGGAGCAGATGTGGCAAGTCTTTTTATTTATTTATTTATTATTTATTGTTTTGCATAGAAATAGTAAACACTGGGGAAATTAGAGAGAAAATTCTCTTGGCCTAAGAGATACATACCCATAAAACATAATGTCATAAGACTGGCTATTGGCTCCGAACATGTTGGCAGTCCAACCCCAAGGTCTTTTCTGGTCCCGGGAAAAGTTCTGCTCAGTGGCAGTTGTTGTAGTCAGTCTCCTGTAATTATATATCTTGTTTTTTTTTCCCTAAGATTCATGGAATGTCTTCTAATTTCATCCCACTGTTAGGTGGTGAGGTAGGGAAACCTGCTCTTAATTATTTATTTATTTTTGGAATTCACATTTTTATGATTTAATTTTTTTTTTTACAAAATCTTTATTTAAGCACCATGATTACAATCATGATTGTAGTTGAGTTTCAGTCATAAACAGAACACACCCCCTTCACCAGTGCAGTATTCTCAACACCCATGCTCCCCCTCCTTCCCAACCCCTGCCTATATTCCAGACTGGCATTCTACTTCTCTCACTCATTGACATTGCCATGCTAATTTTTAGTGTAGTTATTTCCCTAACTACACTAACCACTCTTTGTGGTGAGCTTCATATTGTGAGCTAGTCCTTTAGGCCCTCATCTTTATTGTCTCTGGGCACTATTACAATAATATCCTTAATTTTTCTTAAAAACCATAGATGAGTGAGTCTATTCTGAGTCTATCTCTCTCTCTCTGACTTAATTCACTCAGCACAATATATTCTATGTGCATCCATGTATAGGAAAATGCCATGACTTTATCTCTCCTGATAGCTGCATAATATTCCATTGTGTATATGTATCACATTTTCTTTAACCATTCATCTGTTGAAGAGCATCTTGGTTGTTTCCAGAGTCTGGCTATTGTAAATAGTGCTGCAATAAATATAGGTTTGAGGAAGGGATTTTTGTATTGTATTTTTGTATCCCTAGAGTATATCCCTAGGAATGGGATAGCTGGATCATATGGGAACTCAATTTCTGTTTTTTTTTTTTCCTTCGAGGAATCTTCATTGATTTTTGCATGTTAATTTTGTAGCCTGCCACTTTGCTATATGAATATATTCTTTAGGGTTTTCTAAATATAGTATCATG
>PVKC010037438.1:0-12989 GCA_004027635.1 Crocidura indochinensis
TATTAGTAAATATTCTGTAAATAATAGTTAGCTAATATGAACATTCATGTCAATAAAAACCTACTTTTCATGTGTCTATAAAAAGGATTTTCCTTTGGTACTTAGTCACATGTAGGGTTAATTTTGTGGTTATCTTGTCTAACTTTTAATGATTTCTTAAATCAGTAGATTGAAAGATATTTTCAGTTTAAGCAACATCTCAGCAAAACTGTATTTTCCTTCTATATCCAGAACTCCTGTAGTATATTAGATAACTTAATATATCGCAACTATAATAACAGTAATTCTCAAATCTCTCAAATCTCAAATCTCTTATCTCTCAAATCTCAAATCTCTTGCCTGCTGTTTGTAGTCTTTTAAAAAAATCTTTAAGACTTTCTGCTTGAAGCTTCATAATTACCTTCTAATTCACTTATTTTATTTTTCTATATATCTAGTTAGTTGTTAACCCTATCTTTTGAATTTTCACTCTTTGTAAACTTTTCAATTACTTTTCAGTTTTAGGAATAAAACTACAAATCAACTTTTGTGGAAAACAATAAGATACTCATAATATCAACTCTTGAAGTAAGCTTTTTATTTTTAGTAATATTAACAAAATTGTAACTTTTCCCAAGTATTGGTGACATAAGATAGAAAATCATGATATCATACCTCTCATCAAGTTAAGTGAATATATAATGCTGCATTGTTAGTACTTTTTGGTGGCAGTTTGTCTATTACTGAATCATCACCAATGTCTCATCATGGCAAAAGTTATTGAGCATAACTTGATCCCAAATGTCATGCACTCAATAAACTATAACTTATCAACATAATTTTCATTAAATAAATTTAAAATTATAGCATATAAAATCTATATTAATCATAGGAGAATCAGTCTATTCTGTGGTTATATTTTTCAGTAGTCTTACTACATTTATTATACTTCTAATGTGAAAAATTAGACTCTGTGACTAAACTCAAATAGTACTTTGCTTTTATTACATTTGTATATTTACATGTGCAACCCTTTATCTAATAATGCAATACAATATAATCAGAACTTAATATTTTCATAGAATTATTTGCAAGTAAAATGCTTTCACCTGTTTATTTGTATTATTAGCTACTATGATTAAATGCTTATTTTATTACAAGAGTCAAAGTAGCTTCACATATACAAAACTTATGCAACCAGCAATCTGAATGTCTATTACACATTTATCTTTATATATCTACATTTTGTTTTTCTATTAAGAAGCTTAAAATTTTGGTAGTCAAAATTATTTATTTTAGCTGTCTTAGATTACTGTGTCAATATGCCACCATTTAATTTTTGCACTGATGGGCATTTATATTATATGTCAATTTTAGCTGTAAAGAATAAAAGTTGTGCATTTTTTAGATATTTGTGCCTTTGTGTTGAAAAGGTGATACAATGAAGAGTTTCAAAATAAACGTTCTCATATAATTTAATTACATTCAGACAATTAAGCTTGATTGTTTAACTACTTTTTAATGTTAAATCATAGTTCCACTTATAAAATTATTGATGTCTGAATAATATTTGTACTTTAATCTATGTAAAGTATTATTACACTTAAGTTACAATTAGTATTTCATGATAATTTCCTATTCTCTTCCCATTCTTCTATTTATTTTTCCAGTTTGGGGATCAAACTGAGTAGAACTCAGGGGCTACACCTGTGCTTAAGATATCAGGCATTCTCAAGAAGTGAAGCCAGCCTTTCTGAATACATAGCATGCACTCCTTCCCTTTGAGTTATATCCCCTGCCCATTCATCTCTATATTTTTTAAGCAAATGCTAAAGATTGAATCCAGGTCTTATATAAACAAGATAAATATGTTTAACATTGAAGTAAATTCATGGATTAACTTTTCCAATTTAGATTTTTAATTTATTTTTAGCTTGAAAATGTCTGTAATTTTTCATATTTATTGTACCTCATTTATGCACTTATTAGTATATCAGTAAGTGATTTTGTAACAAGTTCTTTTCGTGGATCTTTGTGTGTGTGTGTGTGTGTGTGTGTGTGTGTGTGTGTGTGGTTTTTGGGTCACACCCGGCAGTGCTCAGGGGTTACTCCTGGCTCCATGTTCAGAAATTGCTCCTGGCAGGCACGGGGGACCATATGGGGCACCGGGATTCGAACCGATGACCTTTTGCATGAAAGGCAAACTCCTTACCTCCATGCTATCTCCCGGGCCCCTGTGGATCTTTTATTTCCAGCAAATGCTACTTTAGCAGATATATCTCAAGACAAATATTATGTCATACTATTTGAAAAACTATGGTCAAAGGTATGTGAGAAGGAAAAGCCGGATTGCTATCCAAACTGCATAAAAGAACCTAATAAATAAATAGTGAAATAGGAAATGACCTACCAGATTTTCACATAAAATATTCATCCAAATTCTATAAAGCTTAAGGTTTTGTCTTTATGCCAGAAAATTTAAGATGGCACAAGTTACCTCAAGGCAATCTGTTTTAGTTTCCTGCTTTCCAAAATGATTATAAATCAGGGTCTTGAAGGAAATCATCACAATAAATACCATAATATCAAGTTTAAATACCATTGTAAATATTAGTTCTTGATATCCAGACATTAAATATTTCTCCCTATTAAAATGGAAGTAAAGTAACTGTTGAAGGAGAGGGCTGAGATTATCATCATTTTTACAACTTTATACCTTACTACTCAAGTCCATTAAGTCATGACAATTTGTGGTATGTTTCATCATAAGCAGAAATAGGAAAGGAAAAGAAGTCAGGGACATAATAGGTCAAGATAAAAAAAAATGTAATTTTCAAGAGAAATATTTACTTCCATATAAATGCTAATTTGTGGGGCCCGGGAGATAGCATGGAGGTAAGGCGTTTGCCTTTCATGCAAAAGGTCATCGGTTCGAATCCCGGTGCCCCATATGGTCCCCCGTGCCTGCCAGGAGCAATTTCTGAGCATGGAGCCAGGAGTAACCCCTGAGCACTGCCGGGTGTGACCCAAAAACCACCAATAAATAAATAAATAAATAAATAAATAAAAAATAAATGCTAATTTGTGTTTTCTCCAGATGTAACAACCAAGTCTTAACTCAATTTCAGTTAACTTTTGTCCACGATGCAAGAGTATGTTCCAGTTACTTTCTTTTGCATGTTGCTATCTTGTTTGCTGATCATTGTTTATTGAAGAGATTTTCCTCCTTTAATTTTATGTTCATAGTTTCTTTGTTCTTTGTGATAATTTAATTTTACAATATAATATGATATATTATTCTTCCCATTTTTATCAGCATAAAAACATATGTGATAAGCTTGAGTAGAAGATATTTCTAACTAAACTTTCATAAAAAAGTAATCCTGATATGCATAAATGTGCTAGGAAAAATAAAAAACAAGAGTATAAAATGGTACGCACAACACCTTAGATTGTTTTCCACCAAAATACACAGATGTCTCTTACTTTCTTTCTTTCAATTGGCACCTCAGATGCCGCAGGAATGACAGAAATATGTGCTTCAGCTTCTTGTTTCCCCAAATAAGCACAAATGAGTGCTTTGATGGATACATGATTCCAAAAATTTGGCAAAGCATAAGGACTGAACTGTTGTTCAGGTTGTTTGAATTCCAAACAGTGATGATTAGAGCCAATATATAACCAGCAAACAGTAAGAGAAAGGAGGTCACAGTCTGCATGGCTCTGATATGGACCTTGGTGCTGGGATCTTGGGATCCTTTGCCATTCACTTGCATCTTCTTGAGATGATTTGACAGGGAAACAATTAATAGCACAAGAGAAATCAGGGACATAGTGAAGGGAATTACGTTTGTCAGTGTGAAGATAATGATACTGGAAATGTGAGCAGCTTTCATCATTGTAGTATTATGAGTCATGTTTCTTCTATTTGTTAGAATAATATTATCGGTGCCTGCTATTCCAAAATCCAAAAATAAAAAGGACAAGCTCACTAGCAAAATTATAATCATCACACTTTTAACTCTTCTTTTAAGGTAAAGAAACAGAAAGCTAGAGAAATTGGCTATTTTGAGCAAATAAAGTATGCTGAGAACAGTAGCAAACCAGACACTAAAATGATTAGCTAACAAGTAGGCAATAGAAACAAAAATTTTCACATATAAATTTAATGAAACTGAATTGAGTACATTTTTATGCCAATTTAATAATAATATCCACAGCAAACCAATTCTGGAGACAGCCAGAGCTGTGAGTACTTGATCCACTGAGGAGATCTTCTGTGTCTTGATCCAGTCAATGCAGTTCACCAGCACTATGAAGCCATTAGACATAGTTCCTAGAAAAAATTCTATTGCTATTAGGATGGAAATAATCCGATGTAATAAAGTCATCATGCTTCAAAAAAATCAAATCTAAAATCACAGGTTTAAATGCATTAATATTCTGGTCTTAAGTTCTATATCACTGAATATGCATGAAATTTTTATTTCTTTTAAATTCTGTCATCAGTGTGATGTAGGAATGCTACAGTGTCTGAAATAAGAGTATTCAATGCTATCTTTATGAAAAACTTTAATACCCTCTCAAGTCAAACAGACTCCTTTCTGTCTTTGCCTTAGATTGCACTATTTATAACTGATAGAAGATCAATTTCTCATTTGCCAGCATGCAAACAAGAGCAGTGTTTTGCAATTTTTTATTTTAAGCTTTCCATAATTTGTGCTCATCTATCTTGTTATTAGTAACATTTGAATAACCCATAGTACATATAATGATTGCCTACAAGTAGAATCTTTCTCATAACAATAATCACCATTATTATTTTTCTCTTGGTTTTTTTTTTTTTTTTGGTTTTTTGTTTTTGGGTCACACCCGGTAGTGCTCAGGGGTTACTCCTGGCTCCATGCTCAGAAATTGCTCCTGGCAGGCATGGGGGACCATATGGGGCACTGGGATTCGAATGGATGACCTTTTGCATGAAAGGCAAACGCCTTACCTCCATGCTATCTCCCGGGCCCACCACCATTATTATTTTTACATGTTTTGTTTTGAATGTCACTTTTATAAAGAACAAATCTCAACCTCTCCTACCAAATGCATTCTAGATTTTCTTGGGAGTTCCAGGAAGTCTATTTTACCCTAAGAATTTGTTGTTACTTCAATAAAACAACCAAAGAGCCTATCTTTCATTAATCAGGCAGAATCCTGGACTTACCTTTTCTTAAAACGCTCTAATTTACATTTCTTATGTAACTGTGGCTAATATTTAAGGGCTAGCACAGGGGTGGCGAACAATTTTCGACAAGAAGAGCCAAAACAAACACTCACACAAAAGCATATGATTTTAACAATAATCTATTAAACACATATTGCATTTTGCCATTTTGAGTGAGGGTCAAAATCCTGCAGTGATGGTAAGGGTGTGCTGCATCCTCCACACTAAGAACTAATGGCAAGATGTGACCCAACATGTGACACACGGGTTCCCCCCTCTCGCTGGTCAGTTGTTTCCGAGGGATGGGAGACAAAATGACGCAGCTCAGAAATCTCTCCTCAGAGGTCCCTCCTCAGAAGCAGCAGAACAAAATCCAATCTGGGCAAAGAGCCACAGTATAAAAAATAATGATAAGAGGCAAAGAGCCGCATGCATTTTGGTCAGGAGCCGCATATGGCGTGTTTGCCACACCTGGACTAGCTAATGAGTATTTCTGAATGGTTTACCAAATTTACAGTGTCAGTAATTTTTGATCACCAAATTATTGTTTCTTTAATATATATGCATATAGGCTACGTACACAATTATCTGCAGGAGGACCTGTAGCCCGTTCCTGTTAGTCTCAGTCTGGCTGTGCTTAGTATGCTGTCTGATCTCAAAGTAGAGGTTTCAGACATGTTTCTAGACACTTGAGTTTTCTCTCTGAACTTGAGTTTTTCTTTCTACATAGAAACTTATTTGATGCTTAAACTGGTTTAGAAGAGATCAGAAAGAAGAGGAGAAAAGTAAATAGAGAAGAGATGCTTAGAAGTTGTCTCCTGAAAGCCTGCACAGTTTTTTATTTGAAACTAAACTTTATTAAGAACCTGAAAATGGTCTCGGGTTTTCTCTTTCTATTGTTCATCTTATAATTGAGTTTTCTTTTGTTTAAAGAACTTTTATTACCTACATTTTATTGTGATAATAAATAAAGCTAAAAACAAGAGAACAGGGGCCGGGCGGTGGCGCTGGAGGTAAGGTGCCTGCCTTCTGAGCGCATAGCCAGGAGTAACCCCTGAGCGTCACTGGTTGTGGCCCAAAAACCAAAAACAAAACAAAACAAAACAAAACAAAAAAACCCAAGAGAACAAAAAATTTGTTGATAAAGACTTAACTATTACTTCAATGTCAAATCACATATACATATAATACATCCAAATAAAAGACTAATATATAGAATTCTCACAGAAAATCAGCAAAAACAAGAAAACCAATAATACCATCAAAAATGGGAATAGATGAAGATTTTAAAGATAATTCCATAAAGAAGAAATACAAATGGTCAATAAGTATATTAAAATATATCAATCCACGCAAAATAATACAAATGGAAAATCCAGTACAAATATGGAAAAAGTGTTCATCATCACTTACTGTCAGGAATCTCCAAATAAAAGACATGGAGTATCACCTCAAGCCAGTGGGTATAAAATATAATAAAAAAAAGACTAAGAACAACAGGTGTTAGCAATGATGTGGTAATGGTGGTGGAAATGTTTAATTCAATCTCTACAAATAACTGCAAAGAAGTAAGAATAGAACTCCCATATGACCTAATGATACTGCTTCTTGGCATCTATCTCCAAAACATGACACGAAGTCAAAGAGTATTAGTAAACTCACCTATATATATTATACTTTAGTGTAAATGCCAGGATAGTAAAACAACCTAAATGTCCAAGGAGTGAGTAAAGAAGATTTGGATATATTCATACTAGAATGCTACACAGTCATAAGGATGAAGGGAACCATGCAACAAATTTTCTGTAACTTGGATGGAACTAAGGTGGTGTCATGTTAAATAAAATAAATTAAAGGGAGAAGGACACAACCTCATTATTCTTACTTATTTGTATAAGGGATTAAATATCAGATGTGTTCAAATCATTGGCCTTACTTACCTAAATGAAAAGGCTAAGGAATAATAGAGAAATGAAGAAAAAGTAGAATTAGGGGGTATTTCTTAGGGCCTTGGAATTTTGTGTGATGTAGAGATGAGTTAATGATACACATCCAAACTATAAAAGTCAATGCTGTTGCAAATATGTGACCCAAGCTATAATAATTAAAATTGAAAAATGAGTTTTCTAAGGAGGCAGAGTGGGGGTAGCTTTATGATATTGGTTGAAGGGATGCTGACAATGGTGGTGGATTTGTAGTTAGAACATTGTAGATAATGGTGCCAAAATTTTTTAAAGTTTGATATAGTCCTATTTATTATTTTATCTCTTTTATCAAAGCTTCCAAATAGAAGAAGACTAAAGAATATTAACTATGCTTTCTTTGAATTTTATTGTTCAGAGAGCTTAAAATGAAGCTTTAAGTTCATATTTATGGTGTTACATAATAGTCTTTTAAATATATTTGCATCTGGTAGTCCAACAGTTCTAACACTAATGACTGATGTTGTTTTCTACATTCATTCTATGGACTTGACTCCTTTGTCATAGATTAGATATCCACATTTATTTCCTGGATTTTTTTCTATTCCAGTGATCACAAAACTTTTTCTGTTTTAATGTAATACCATTTTAATTGCTGTTGCTTTGTGATGTGGTTTGAAGTTACAGAAAATGATGGGTTCACTTGTCTTCTTTTACAACTACTTTAGCTATCCAAAGTCTTTACAGTTCCATACAATTTTATAATTATTTGCTTTTTTGCTTAAAAATGAAGTTAATAAATTTCTAATCAGACTAATTCCCTAATAGTTGCATTAAGAAGTATCTTCAGGGGTCTGGAGAGATAGCATAGCAATAGGGTGTTTGCTTTGCACACGGCTGATCCAGGATGGACCTGGGTTGATTCCTGGCATCCCATATGGTTCCCTGAGCCGCTAGGAGCGATATCTGGGCACAAAGTCAGTAGTAACTCCTGAGCACCAGTAGGTGTGGACCAAACTCCCCCCCACACACACACACACACAAAAATTTCAGATACATCATTACTCTTGAAAGATTATACTTAAGTTTTCTTTGTGCTTGAGTTATTATGCATCTTGGAATCTATTGGAAACAACATTTTGGTTACTTATTATGAATCACTATTAGAATGTTAGAGTATGCAAATTTATTTTAGGCCCTCAATGATAATGAAACAATCAGGATTCCAGTCCATCTCTATGTTTTTTTCATGAGTTTAATTTTCACTTGTTTTTTTATCCTGAGTATAATTTATTCTTTTTTTTTTTTTTTTTTTTTTGGTTTTTTGGGCCACACCCAGCGATGCTCAGGGGTTACTCCTGGCTATTCGTTCAGAAGTCGCTCCTGGCAGGTACGGGGGACCATATGGGGAACCGGGGGATCGAACCGCGGTCCGTCCTAGGTTAGCGCGGGCACCTTATCTCCAGCGCCACCGCCCGGCCCCCTTTATTTGGGGGGGGCTTCCTGATCTTTAATGGGGTGCACGCCAGGATTGGGGTGTCTGTCCATGCGGCGGGTTCCCTACTCTAGCGCTTTCACCAAGGTCTCATTCGCTTCGATGCGGATCTGGACCTCAGCCTTGGCAGCCTCGTCCGTGGCCCCGACAGCTCAGCATGCGCCTTCTCCAGGTTGGCCTTGGCGGTCCCCAGGTCCAGCATGTCCAGCGTCACAGCCTCTTCGGCAAGCAGCTGCACAGAGGAGTCAGCGTTGACTGTAATGGTGCCGCTGCTCACGAAGTACTTGGTGGCTGTCCCATCCTCCGCGTGGACCACGACCAGCCCGGGCCGCAGGACCTGCAGGGTAGGGACGTGGGAGGCCAGGATGCCGAAGGCGCCCGTCTGCGTGGGCACGTCCACCTGTCGCACGTTGGCACCGTTGAAATACACCTTCGTGGGGGAGGCGAAGGTGAAGGACATCTGTCCGGGAGCCGCGGCGGGGGCCGGGTTGGCGGAGGAGCGCGGCGGGCAGCATGGAGGCGGCGGTAGAGGCAAACGGCAAGGGGGACTCGGCGCCGGACACCCACAAGCTGGAGGGCGAGGAGGACGGCGCGCCAGTTTTTTTTTTCTTTTTTTTTTTTTTTACATTTATTCCTACATTTACTTTTTTATGAGGATATCATTATAACCAACTTTTTTTTTTTATAAACAGACTACAATGTCTTAAGTGTTTGGCAGTAGATGCTATGAGAATGTCGTCTAGTCCAATTCTTATGGAAAACAATACAGAGGTTCCTCAAAAAACAGGAAATTGAACTCCCATTTTATCCAGCTATGCCACTCCTAGAGTTCTAATAAGAACACAAAAATACAATTCAAAAATTATTTTTCACACCAATATTCATTGCAGCACGATTTACAATAAACATACTCTGGAAAAAAAACCAAGATGTCATTCAATAGATAAATGGCTAAAGAAACTGTGGTATATATACACAATGGAATATTATGCAGCCATCAGGAGAGATGAAGTCATGAAATTTTCCTATACATGGATGTAAATGAAATCTATTATGTTAGTTGAAATAAGTCAGAGGGAGAGAGATAGACACAGAATAGTCTCACTCATCTATGGATTTTAAGAAAAATAAAATATATTGAAATAATTCCCAGAGATGAGAGCCAGAATGACCGGATCAGAATATGAAGCTCACCAAAAAGAATCGTGAGTGCATTTAGAGAAATAACTATGCTGATAACTATCATAACAATGTCAGTAAGTGAGAGATGTAGAAAACCTGTCTCAAATACAGGAGGAGATGGGGGAGGGAAGGTTGCATCAGTGAAGGGAAGTGTTTTTTAATGACTGAAATCCAACTACTATCATGTTTGTAATCACGGTATTTAAATAAAGATATTATCATTTTAAAAAAAACAGAAATGAAAACCATTAAAAAGATGTAACTTTGGGGCCCGGGAGATAGCATGGAGGTAAGGCGTTTGCCTTTCATGCAAAGTGTCATCGGTTTGAATCCCGGTGCCCCATATGGTCCCCCGTGCCTGCCAGGAGCAATTTCTGAGCATGGAGCCAGGAGTAACCCCTGAGCACTGCCGGGTGTTACCCAAAAACAAAAACAAAAAAACAACAAAAAAAAAGATGTAACTTTAAGGAAAAAAGAGTTTGGCAGAAGAGAAAGCAAATATAATCCCTCATTTAGTTTTACTTCTGAGGCACATGAACAAAAGCAAATGCATAGATTTGAAATCAATATAATTTTACCTGGAATTATAAAATTTCTTAAAAGCTTATAAAAACAAGAACCAATAAAAACATTAAATTAAATTGCCAAGAAAGTTTATACATTTTTCTTATTAAGGCTTTTACTATTAATTATAAATACACTTATTTCCAAAGCATAATGTTTCACAAAATTATTATAAAATATTTTGAAGCTATTTCTGATAAATGCTGGACTGATATTATAGGTACTGCTTTAATATGCAGGTCATTGAATTATGTCATAAATTATTTACTCTTCAATATAAGCATTTTTGGGAAAGAACTCCTAAGCAGTGCCCATGGGTCTCAGGCCCACTTAGAGATAGGTGGTCTAACTGTGCAGGCTGGATATTTCAGTGCTTGGACAAACCAATGCAATGAGACTCAACATTGTCAGTGCTATAGGACAGTGAGGTTACCCCAGAAATATTCTGGGAAATGTGTGTTGATACAGATTGGATTTAGAGCTTAATTCTACAGTTAGAACTCTAGGCTCTTGAACTATCTCCTAGATGCCCATGTGCACTTTTAATTTTGAACATAATGACAACACCTATTGAAATATAAAGACATTTTAGAAAGGAAGAGAAGAAAATCTACAATTCTGAGATCCTGTGATCTGACATCAGATCTCTGTTCTGATCAAGAATTAGAAGATATGACTTTCTTGTCTGCATTAACAACTGATAGCACTGTTGATAGCAAGATGACAACTGCTTATTGTTGAAATGGCCATTTTTCTTTCTTCCTAATAGCTATTTCATTACTTGATTTTTTTGGTACTGTCTTTGCCACTGGCAAAATCAAACATCTTCATGTAGCTTTATTAAAACTATATAAAACATGTAAAATTTTACTTAAAATATATTTATTTAAGTGTGCTGTTTGAAATATTTTTTCCTGGTTTTGGGGCCACACCCGGTGATGCTCAGGGGTCACTCTTCGCTCTGCACTCAGAAATAGCTCCTGGTTCGGGAGGCCATCTGGGTTTCTGGGGGATCAAACACACTTCCATTCTGGGTCAGAGGCTTTCAAGCAAATGCCCTACCACTGTGCCACACTTTGGCCCCTGTGAAATACTTCCTAACAGCATTTCTGATTGCTCTTTAAAGCTAGACCTTTTGACTTAAAATATAATGTTAGAATATAGAGTTAGCTATATCATTCTCAAATAAACACCCAAAATGCACAGTTAGAATTAATCTTCATTCCTATTGTAAGGATTTAAGTTCAAACAAAGGTGGGGAGTGCCTAGCTTGCCTGTGATCCCTGAGTATAGGGACCTGAGTATAGGGAGAAGGACAGAGTTGGGAAAAAATTGAGTTGGGGAGAAGACATAGATGGGAAGAAATGGGGCACAGAGGTAAAGGGGATATGTGTGCATCATGGTTGTTAAGGGTGATATACCATAGCTAAATGACCAAACCACACAAAATAAGAGATGCAAACTTCAACAACTTAACTTAAAACTGTGCCTGTTTAGGTGGCAGACTGGTGGGGATGAATGGTTGAGGAAACCTAGGAACACTGATGGAGGGAAATAAACAGTGGTGGTGGGATTGGTGCTGGAAAACTGTATATCTAAAAGCCAGGTATGAATCTTTGTAAACCATAGAGCTTTAATAATTTTTTAGAAGGGGACCTGAGCAATAGCACAGCTGGTAGACATTTGCTTCATGCACAATTGACCCTGGTTCCACTTCCAGCATCCCATATGGTCCTCTGAGTCAGAATGATTCCTCAGCGCAGAGTCAGAAGTAACACCTAAGTATAAAGGGGTATGGCCCCCAAACAAAAACAAAATATTGGACCAATTTCCTTAGATAAACTGTCAGTTCTTAGAAATGTATTAAAATAAAAAAATTTGGGGGAGGCCGTACCATGGGTTACTCCTGGCTATGTGCTCAGAAATCACTCCTGGCAGGCTCGGGGGACCATAAGGGATGCCCAGTATCGAAGCCAGGTCTGTCCCAGGTTGGCCGCGTACAAGGCAAACAAACACCCTACCACTTTGCTATTGCTCCAGCCCCAGAAAACAAAAAAATTAATTTGGATATAAAAGCATAGAATGTGTATGTGATAAGCTTATGTTTTCCCATTTGTTGCAAAATATTAAGAATTAGATTACTGACCTAAAAAATTAGTGAGCAGGTTAGCCTTATCATCGTTGTAATGTTTTTTTCATAAACACATTCATAGTTTTTGTGTTGTTTAAACATTTTCCTAATTAGACTTTTAGAAATTATTTACTTATAAACACATTAGAAAAAGAAGCAGGAATGTGAACAGTTAGAAACATCACTTTGTTTTCTGCATGAAGACAAGCACAGCCTGACTTACTTTCTTTCTCTCAGTCAGAACTTCAACTGCCCCCATAATGCCAGAAAGGCCAGTTTCAGCTTCTTGTTTCTCCAAATCAGGATAAAGGAGTGACCTAAAGGATACGAGATTCCCAAAACCATGCAGAAGAGGATCATTGGTTTCTTCGACATCTTTATGGAACTCCAAATTGAGATGATGAGAGACAGGAAGAAAATGATAAACAGCAAAATAAAGGCAATCACAGTTTGTATGGCTCTGATGTGGCACTTGATGCTAGGATCCTGGGATCTTTTATC
>PVKC010037439.1:0-12996 GCA_004027635.1 Crocidura indochinensis
GAAGGACTGAAGACTTTAGCATAGCAAGTAACTAAAAATGTGTAGAAAACAAACAAAAAAACTAGAATGTTAAATGGAATCTTAAATTGTGACTGGTTGATGCAATCACATGATAAAATATATATGAATGTAGAATTTATTTATTATGGAAAAGCAGTGAATGGTTTCTTGAATAGAATCTACTCTTGACTAATGCTATGAATATTTACCAATAAGACAAAATAGATTATCATTTATTGAGTTGAAAAAGCAGCAACAAGACTTAAAGTACGAGAGTAGTATTTCATCAGTAACACACTTGCTTATATGTGTGAGGCCATAGATTTGGTCCCCAAAACAGCATAACAAACAAAAACCCCTATCTAATAATAATACACAGTAGAGAGAACCATTTTACTAAAATGAAGAGGCAAGATATAAGGCAAAATTCCCTTATGTTAAATTGTAAAATATCGCTACAGCCACACAAACATTCAGTTACACTACCCTTTGTTCCTAGTTATCCAGGAAAGTTCCTTTTCTATCAGCTAAAATAAGATCAGATCTTGCTTAAGGTTCATACAATGGTCAGCATTTTAATAAACAAATTTTCATTAAGATAATTACTTCTTTAGATATTATGCTGTTGCTCAGTTAATACACTGTGCAATCATTTATTAACATACACTAATAATTTACAAGGGCATAACTTCTATATGCTCTAGCAAGCTATACAATTTCTATTACTCATTTTATCACAATATTTGTTTTATTGCAGCCGTTTAAAATCGAAGCCCCAATATCTTAGGGCGTGACTGTTATTCCAGAGAAAGTAGCTTGGTGGTGCCACTTAGAGTTATTAGGATGTATGTGGCCTCTGAATGACTCAAAGGAAGCAAAGACTGAAAACTATTCTCACTTTTTTCCATAAAAGTCAAAATCCTCTTTGTATTTATTTTGGTTAATGAAAGCAGGAAGAAGATAGTCTTTAATAAAATTAAAATGGCATAATATGAGCTCTCAAAAAGCAGGGAATACTTGAATCAAATGATCACTGAAAGTTTAAATACAGGGAGGGTGAAGCTGTAGCTCAGTGATAGAGCACCTGTGAGTACTTTGCATGTGTTAAGGACCTGGACTTGACCCCTGGCACTCCCCGAAAGTGTACAGATAGGCATTTCACATAGGGAATTGGCGATTTGTTCTTATCTTTTTATAAAAATTATACACTAGTGATTTTCTACATTGACATTCCATGTGCATACATTAATCAACTAATATTCATCTTATGACTATTTTTTCCAATAATATGCTTTCTGTTGTTCATTAAAATCATCTTTGAGCCTATACAGTTCAATGATATATTCTTCTTGTTTTATCTTTTTGGGAATTTATTTTTCCAGGTTATTAATGGACATTATATTTGCAAAAGTGTAAATTTGGGGTGGATTAAAAAGAAAGAAGGGTGCCAGAGTGGTGGCACTAGAGGTAAGGCATCTGCCTTGCAAGCGCTAGCCTAGGATGGACCATGGTTTGATCCCCTGGTGTCTCATATGGTACCCCAAAGCCAGGAGTGATTTCTGAGCGCAGAGTCAGGAGTAACCACTAAGCGTCAAATAAATGTGGTCCCTCCAAATAATAATTAAAAAAAGTTAGTTCTTTAATACAGATGATCTGAGATCTATTTTTTTCTTTTTAATAATATCTTTATCTAAGTACCATGGCAGTAGCAACATGGTAGTAGTTGGTTTCAGTTATAAAATAAAGAACACCCCCCCTTCACTAGTGTAACTTTTCACCAGCAAAGCCCCTCATCTCCCTCATCCCCAATCCCTGCCTGTATACAAGAAGGCATTCTACTTCTCTTACTCATTATCATTGTCATGATAGCTATTAGTGTAGTTATTTCTGTAAATGCTCTGAGACATCTTTGTAAACTATTTTTCTGTCTCTAATTCAGGCTATTTCTAAATTGTCCAAAGTCAGCATGCTTTTGTGTGTGTGTGTGTGTGTGTGTGTGTGTGTGTGTGTGTGTGTGTGCGTGCGTGTGTGTGTGTGGTTTTTGGGTCACACCTGGCAGTGCTCAGGGGTTACTCCTGGCTCCATGCTCAGAAATTGCTCCTGGCAGGCACGGGGACCATATGGGGCACCGGGATTCGAACGGATGACCTTTTGCATGAAAGGCAAACGCCTTACTTCCATGCTATCTCCCGGACCCCAGTATGCTTTTTTTTTATTGTTACTGAAGGGTATCATGCATATCACTTTACTTCCTTTCATCACCCAGTTATTGTCTAGAGTGATCATTTACAACAACTATATTGCCTCTGTAAAGAAAGAGAGAGGAGGAAAAGAAAGAGGTCAAGAACAAGAGAGAGAGAAACCAAGAGAAGAGAGAAGAGGAAAATGTGTGCCACAGAAGAAAACAGAGGAGAGAGAGAGAGAGAGAGAGAGAGAGAGAGAGAGAGAGAGAAAGAGAGAGAGAGAGAGAGAGATGGAAACTGGGAACAATGGTGGCAGGTAATGTGCACTGGTGTGAAGGGTGTTGTACAGTATATGACTGAAACTAAATCATGAACAATTATGTAACTCATGCTAATTCAATGGGAATTTATAAAAATAAAATAAAGATGAATGACCTGTGTTAATAAAACGTCAGTCTTCTGCTTTTCCTGACCTACTCCTAATGCAAACTTTTCTTGACCTCTCAGCTTTCTTAGGCACTCAACCATAGTATACAATGATATTCATGCTGATGATATTTGCAACTCATAGATAGAGGTTAAAAACTTAAATGTTCAGAGACAGAAAGAAAAGATATAGATGAGGAATAAATGACAGGCACAGAGCCATTCTGCAGTTTCACATCAAGGGTTGTAAGCAGGAATGTGGCCAGCCAATCATGACTTATTCAAAGGATGTCAAAAGTCCAAACTTGTATATAAAAATTCACTGGTTTTATAAACTATTTAAAAGTCATTTAGATTCTTACCCCCCCAAAAAAAATTATCAGCGAAAGAAATGCATCTGTGAACCAGATTTGGCCTCCTGACCACTAATTGGAAATTACTGGACTCCACATATTTTAATAGAGAAGGTAAAACAGGCAAATTAAAAGAGTTTCTTTTAAGTTTAGCCCATAGATAAATTTTGGCAGCTTCCTATCACTCATTTTCCGTCAATGGAAAACAACTCTTGGTGTAATCCAAAGTTTACAGGAGCTCTCTTCCTGTCTCAATTCAGCCAGAGGCAACACAATAATCTCAGACACCTAAGTGAGCATGAAAGAGACTCCACATGGAAAATCCATGCAGGAAACATTCAACAACAGGTCGTATAGCTCCTGGGATATTTGGCCAGAAAAGGATATAAATACAAGCACACTGCAGAGATGAGAGTGCATTTAAGGAAAACTTCTATGAAAGAAACTGGGAGTGGATCTCCTAACCTCACTAACAGGACAGGGAAGAAAGGAAGTTCTATCTTCTCTCTCAGCCTAAACAGGAAAGTCTATTCCACTGAACAATTCAAAAACCCAGTGTTCTTCACATTGAGAAATGTAGATAACTAGTGTTTCGTGCATGATACAACCACACCAAATGGTAGATTTACACTTTCCCAGCCTGGTAGGCCATGGGAAACCTGAGTGTTTCCTGCCAGACACATATAAACCCAGTGCTCATAATTCAGTCTCAGTAAGAGAGGAAGACCAACATGCATTTGCCCTCCTGGATTGTCTTGTGACTTTACCAGTTGAGATTTATAAAAGAGTTGAAAGTGCTATATACTGAATGGCATTATTCTTCTACAGAGCTTTCATTGACAAGATAAAAGATAGGAGCTCACTCTGCCTCTGAGAGCCTTTCCCAGCCTCTTCTCCTTTTGTCTTGCCCATCGTTAAACTATAAGGTATCTGCCCTCAGATCCTGAGATGGCCTTTCCCATTAGACCCCATTGATATTCACATTCTATGGGAAGAATTCATTTTCAGTCTGAATTCTCTACAATCTGTTAGGAGTGTCCAGTCCAACTCTGCACAGTGTAGCAATGATCTAATTATTGAGAGGATCTTTGAATCCAATGAATGAAGAAATTGCTCCATGCATTGGGGGGCTGAGAAATTCTGGGGTAAGGGTATTGCTGCATTGACTTTAAGTCTCTTGTACATGAAATAAATGAACTGTGTCTCTACTGGACTCTCTTTGTTTCTTGCCTGTTAGCTCTAATTTCTGCACCCACAATACCTATAAAACCTCAGGAAAAGTTAAACAATAGAGATGTCAATTCAAACCAGTTTCAGGGAGCTAAACCAACATCCAAACCCTCCCTGAGTTTTCACAGCACTGAATGCTTAGGTCATATGTTTGGCGCTTGATTATGTTCAATTTATCACATAATTATATTCCTGCTCTCTCATGCTTTTTTTTAATTGCTTGTAAGCCTTCTGTCTTGTTCTTACCAATAGTACTGTAAATCCCTGTAGAGGAAAAAAAATCTACTTTACTTTGTAATCTATAAAGTAGGTCCAGGGCAGACATAACCTACAAACTCCTGCTGAGCTGAAAAGACTACAAGGACCCAGCATATAAGCCTTCCAACTTGCAATGAGACCCATAGGAGAAAACAAAATGCACCAAGCATTGAGATTGACCTTGTCTTTTTCATATTTTTTTTAAGTCAGAAACGACTGTGGGTTTTTGATAGGGAGACGGTATTCCTAAGGCTTCAGCGTGGGTGTGTCCTGAGGGATCACCCTCTGCTGGAAAGCTAGGGTAGACAGTAAGCATGACTCATTAGCAAGTCTATCTGGAAGCCTGTGTGTATATAATTTCATATGAAAAGTATTTCCACTCCATTCTGCTCCTTCCCACATTCAAACTTTCTGGGTCACAGTTGTCATATTCATTTGTACAATACCCAGAAATTTGCTACCAAACATGGTCCTGGAACCATCAGCATTAACATGACCTCAGGGCTTATAAGATATTCAATAGTTAGGCTAAAACAACACAGACTTGATGAATTACTCTTTTAAACGGATCCTATACAAGACCTAGTCTAGATATAGTCTTGTCAGAAACAATCTGGCTTTTTTTTATTAATTAAAACTGCAGAAAAATCCACGGAGCCATTCTAAACTGAACTATTTTTTTCTTTCCTAGAATAAAGAAATGCTCAACAAAGCAGCAACATGACAAAAATTCTCTCCAATTCACAGTGAAAGCAGGATACTGTTAACAAAAGTTGCGGCAACCACTGAAAACAGCTCCCCACATCCTTATTTTTCTTTATTTTTTTAATATAATTTCTTTATTTAAGCACTACGATTATAAAAATGCTCCCAAGTCCTTCTTTCCCTTAAAGTATTTGCTATTTACTCCAGAACATGCTACTTCCAAAAGAGGTACACCATAAACAAAACACCATTGTTTATGACTGAAACTCAACTGCAATCATGCTTGTAATCATGGTGCTTAAATAAAGATTTTATTTAAAAAACAAACAAACAAACGAAAAAAGAGGTATTCAGTAAAAATAACCTACTTCACAAGAATAGTGTTCAGTATTAATTCATATTCTTACTAGAACTCAAAGCACACAGCAGCTAACTCCTGGGACAAATGTGCTGAAATTGCCACAGTGGTTGCAATGTCTTAGCTAATGCTCAGGTTTGGTCCCACCTAATTGCAGATTTCCCTACTACATCAAATACCTACTTTGTTCCCATTATATCTAGGCATATTCTGTACAGCTTTCAAGATCCAACTTAATTCCAACATCTATAACATCTTCCAAACCATATTTGAGACATCCTCCAGCATGATTATGTTTAACAATTTCATAGAGACAATGTTTTCCTAGCAAGGTTTTAGTTCCTTAAATGGGAAAAAATTACATTTTATATTGTACTGTACACTTTAACTATTATCCTAAATACTGGAGCCAAATTGATAGCACAGGAGAAAGAATTTTTGCCTTGCACGTGGCCAACCTAAGACTGACTGACCCAGGTTTGATCCCCAGCATTTCATAGGGTCCCCCTGAGGCTGCCAGGAGTGATTCTTGAGCACAGAACCAGGAGTAACCCCTGAGCGCCACCAGGTCTGAGGAACCCCCCCCAAAAAAAAACTATTATCCTAAATACTTTAGATACTTTACAATTATTAAATAAGTAAAGATCCTCAACCACTTAACTTAAATTGACAGAAACATCTAACAAATCTTTAAGAAGGAACCAGAAGTTGGCCTGAGAATTTTCCTCTTAATTTCTAAATTCTGAGATTTTGCCCATAGTATTCCAGCATAGCTGTGAACTGGGAGGACAGTTTTCTTTCCAGAGGTACTTCTGAGAAAGCCCAAAGACACTTATATTTCAGAACTATGTGCAGTTCAGGTAAATGAACTGAAACAACACTAAAAGAAAGATATAATCACTTTAGAAGACCAATCTATACAATTCTCTGCATATTTGTGTTTCTTATGGAGTACTAAACAAGTATGTGAAAATGGAAATAATAGAATGGGCTGGGGGAAATATATAACTAATAATAATTTATATATGTTTCTATATAAGGCAAATCATACTTCTTTTTTTTTGTTTTTTGTTTTTTGTTTTTGTTTTTGGGTCACCCCCAGGGGTGCTCAGGATTTTCTCCTGGATCTGCACTCAGAAGTTGCTCCTAGCAGGCGTGGGGGACCATTTGGGATGCCTGAATTCAAACCAAATGCCTTATCACTGTGCTATCGCTCGGCCCCTGCAAATCATTCTGACCTCTGACATTATTATAACTTATTTCCTAAAGTAACTATACGTTAGAGTCTTCTGGTTATAGTGCTATCAATTGGAAGATAACTATTTGAGAAAATGAACAAAAATACCCATTGACCTTACTTCCTATGAATATTGCTGTCCAATGGAGTTACGTGTATGTTATCAAATATCTTTTTCAACTAGGTCAATAAAAATTTCTACTACAACTATGTTATTTCAAACAGCATGGACTAAATCAGCTATATATCGAGCTGTATTTTTTCTTTTCTTTCTTTCTTTTGTTTTTTTGGTTTTTTCTTTTTTTTTTTGGTTTTTGGGTCCCACCCGGCAGTGCTCAGGGGTTACTCCTGGCTCCATGCTCAGAAATTGCTCCTGGCAGGCACGGGGGACCATATGGGGCACCAGGATTAGAACTGATGACCTTTTGCATGAAAGGCATACACCTTACCTCCATGCTAGTTTTTTTTTGTTTTGTTTTGTTTTGGGGCCACACCCGGCTGTGCTCAGGCATTACTCCTGGCTATCTGCTCAGAAATAGCTCCTGGCAGACACGGGAGGCCATATGGGACACCGGGATTTGAACCAACCACCTTAGATACTGGATTGGTTACTTGCAAGGCAAACACCGCTGAGCTATCTCTCCAGGCTCCGGGGACTCGAGCAATAGTTTTTAAAAAAAACTATCACTTAGCTCTTTCTTCTCTGCAGGACCGGCCTACAGTCACTAAGGACAGTAATCTCTCCAGGACCTACACCCGGTAAGACGTCTCCACCCAACAAATGTGGAACCAATCCTGTCGTGTGTTTGGGAACCCAGAGATTTTAAAAGAACACTGACCATGTGCTCTGCCTCTTTCCTCTCTGTGGGCTGGTCTACAGTCAATAAGGACAGTAATCTCTCCAGGACCCACACCCAAAACGTTATCTTGTAACCCCTGAATTCCATTTCCACATGGGGAGGATTGCAGGCAGACAGCTGGCTTCCGGTTTTCTCTTGGATTCTGGAGACCAGCTCTTGCCAGGGATAGGGTTTGGGGAGGCCCCATACTGGAGCCCTTCTTTCTAGTCTGGGGAGTGCTGGGAGGCTTGGTAGGACCCCAGCTGTCCTTGTCTTGTTCCCCTGACACCAGGCCTTTCCTGGGTGCCAGCCCAGACTGCCAGAAGTGGGTTCAGGTGAACTCTTAGTGGGTCTCAGGCTTCCCCCTTCCCTCCACACTCCAGTGGGGAGGTGCATGGGGAGGAGGGCCGGCAGACATCTGGCTTCCAGTTTCCTCTTGGATTCTGGAGACCAGCTCTTGCCAAGTTTGGGGTTTGGGGAGGCCCCATGCCGGAGCCCTTCTCCCTAGTTTGGGGAGTGCTGGGAGGCTTGGAAGACCCCCAGCTGTCCTTGTCTTGTTCCCTTGACTCCAGGACTTCCCTGGTGCCAGCTCAGATGGCCAGAAGTGGGTTCAGGTGAACTCTTAGTGGGCCTCAGGCTTTCCCCCTCCCTCCGTGGTCCAGAGGGGAGGTGTATGGAGGAGGGCGGGTAGACATCTGGCTTCCAGTTTCCTCTTGGATTCTGGAGACCAGCTCTTGCTAGGTTTGGGGTTTGGGGAGGCCCTATGCCAGATCCCTTCTCCCTAGTCTGGGGAGTGCTGGGAGGCTTGGCAGACCCCCATCTGTCCTTGTCTTGTTCCCTTGACTCCAGGTCTTCCCTGGTGCCAGCTCAGATGGCCAGAAGTGGGTTCAGGTGGACTCTTAGTGGGCCTCAGGCTTCCCCCCTCCCTCCGCAGTCCAGAGGGGAGGTGCATGGGAGAAGGGCGGGCAGACATCTGGCTTCCAGTTTCCTCTTGGATTCTGGAGACCAGCTCTTGCCAGGTTTGGGGTTTGGGGTGGCCCCATGCCAGAGTCCTTCTCCCTAGTCTGGGGCGTGCTGGGAGGCTTGGCAGGCCCCCAGCCATCCTTGTCTTGTTCCCCTGACTCCAGGCCTTCCCTGGGCACTGGTCTAGGTGGACTGTATAGGGGTCAACAGGCTTTCCACCTACCTCTCCTTACATTAATTGGAATGTGCCTTGGGAAGAGGGCGATACATTCTAGCACTGGTTTATGTTTGGACTGTCACTGGAAATTTTTTCTCGTTTGTATTGTGACCTTGATACTGCCCTACAAAGCTCATCTCTAAGATTTCACTGTCTCAGTCCCAACCTTTATTTCTCCCCATCTTCCCATGTAAGTGCAGCTCATGACTTGAAGCTCCCCACATAGAGTGATGAGTGCAGTTAGAGAAATAACAACACTGTAAACTATCACAGCAATGTGAATGAATGAGGGAACAAGAAAGCCTGTCTTGAGTACAAGTGTGGGTGGGGTGGGGAGTAGGTAGATCTGGGAAATTGATGGTGGGAATCCTGCACTGGTGAAGGGGGGTGTTCTTTACATGACTGTAACCATACAACTGCAATTATATTTGTAATCATGGTGCTTAAATAAAGATAATTAATAAAATACCTATCACTTAAATTTAAATACAAAGCCAATTATGTATTTATAATGTAAAATCTATAGGCAGGAATGGGAATACCAACTGGATTCTACACTGCTTAACTAGCAGAAAGTTCAGATTTTTTGCCCAGGAACATCAAATGATTGTGCCAGAGTAGTCAGCTTTCTACCAACATTTATACTAGATAACCTACATACTATATAAAGTCATCCTAGCTTTAAATTTTCAAATTAATTATCACTTACTCTAATGACTATAGAAACATTCCTGACTTTCCAGCTGTATAGAGGTTGATTGAGTCTTAAAATAAGGAAAGTTAAAGGTTTTTCTTTAAATGGCCTGGAAGAATTCCTTCAGAATTGCTGGCATCACTAGAATACTCATGAGTTACTAATTCTAGTATTAACTATTATAGATTAAACACATCTAGAAATCACTATCTTTCATTTAAAAGAAAATATCTGATACAATCTCAGAAGGGACTTTATTAAAATTCTACTTAGTGATGCACTTTTTTCCCCTCAACTTTCATGCCAAAGAAACCCTTCCTAATCACTCACCCTGATGTTAACATTAAAGAGAGCTCTGTTAGTAACATTCTAAATTCTCCATAGCACTCACCTCATTTTTAGAACCTTGCTAATCAACAGGTCCTTGAAAATTTATCTTCTACATTCCTCTACCCATCATGTAATTATAAAAAGTGCATATATATGTTGTTTGTGAAGGTTTGGAATACAACAAATAATTTTGCTGTGACAAAAAAATTGCTGGTTTGTTTTTATTTAGCAACTTTCTATTCATGATTTGAAGGGAACTATAATTGTATTGTGATTGGAATAATAAACAAAAAATTGAAATAGAGACAATCATGTGTTAGGAATAGAAAATTTCAGACTTAAATAGAACGTTTTATGAAAAAGGTAATAAATGATTTACCACTTTGCCTTTATCCTTTGACAAGAAGTCAATGGCTATTCGGGTTTAAATGAGAACAAAGACTCCAAGGGAGAAAGTTGAAGGTAAATATTTGTTATAATGTGTCATTGCATTTTACATAATGGGACAGCTGTCTCTGAAATCTGACTTTTTCATATCTACAGAGATTTTTTTTTTCTTATTTGCTCTAGTGAGGTAAGTCTCTTAGGCTGTCAGCCACCAAAGTGATCACTGAATACAAGAATACTGAGGAGTATTTGGCCAACATGAAGTCAGAAGTATTGACATAGGGCAATGAGATTGTGATATAATTCAGATTCTCCATTGGTAACTTTCTGCCAATTATATCCCAATGTGTCCCTCAAGGATGTGGTAAATGTTGGTTTAAGATTAAAAAAAAAGTAAAGACAAATATTGGCAAGCTATGTAAAGGTAGCTTTTTCCATGAGAGCATTGTTTTCTTGAAGGCCTGGATTCCATCAAAGTCTAAATTCCTGGAATTTAAGAACAGTGTGGGCACCACAATTTCTAAAATATATTCTAGTGATTGTCATGAACAACTACAACTGAGAAATACTGCATTAGAGAAATGCCAGGATATTAATCAGGTGATATCTGTAGCATAATAAAATTCACCAGATGAGTTATTGCTTAATGTTAAAAGTAGTATCTTCATAAAATAGGACAGGGTGCTTACATGTACTGGATAAGAAATATCACTCCATCCCAACCAAAATATGATGGAGACAAAGAACTACAAATGACAAAATCACAGAGTTAAGATTGACTAATAATGTTGCACTGGTAAAGGGGGTGTTCTTTACATGACTGAAATCCAATCACAATCATGTTTGTAATCAAGGTGTTTAAATAAAGATATTAAAAAAATAAACCAGAAAAGAATCTTACAGAAGACCCATCAGAACTTTAGTAAAAACCAGTAAGGACTCTAAACAAATCCATTTCTGTTAGTGTATTTGGCGTAGTATTAGTTGTTGGTTTTTTGGGGGTTGGGGATTGGGACCACACCCGGTGACACACAGGGGTTACTCCTGACTTTGTCCTCAGAAATAACTCCTGGCTTGGTATACCATATAGGACG
Organism: Crocidura indochinensis; assembly: GCA_004027635.1. Classification (NCBI taxonomy): domain Eukaryota; kingdom Metazoa; phylum Chordata; class Mammalia; order Eulipotyphla; family Soricidae; genus Crocidura; species Crocidura indochinensis. The sequence continues at coordinate 11,275 of PVKC010037439.1, forward strand.
CTGGGTATAGAACCCAGATCCGTCCTGGGTTAGCCACGTGCAAGGCAATTGCCCTACTGCTGTGCTATCGCTCGTTCTCATATGGCATAGTATTTGAAGTATCTAGAATATTCCCCTTTGTGCTCGGGTGACATCCTCAAATGGCCAAGACTAGAGGTCCTTGCTAAAATTTCATCCATCTGACAGCCATTTTGTTCCTTATGGCTAACATCTTCAAGTTTCCATTGAATCCAGGGCCTCACATGTTTGAGAGCAATGTTCTACTGATGATTCTAGATCCTAGTTCTAGTCCTAGGGTTAACTAACTTTAAGCATTTACTAAAAAAAAAAAGAGTTAGGAATCTAGTTAAGAAAATCAGGGGCCTTAGAAAAGATTTAATAAGGGGTCAGAGCATTGAGGCAAGTGGTAGGGCATTTTTCCTGAATAAGCTAACCTTGTATAGACCGTAGTTGGATCTCCTAGAGTCCCATATGGTCCCCAAAGCCAGGAGTGATTTCTGAGCGCATAGCCAGGAGTAACTCCTGACCATCACCAGGGGTGGCCCATCCCCCCAACAAAAAAAAGGAGTTTTAAGATGGTTAGAAAAGAAGTGAGGAAACAACATTTTTGTACTATCACTCTGACCCCAAGGAAATAACTTCTTTATAACACTAATATCAGTAAAAAATAAGGGACAAAGAGACAAAACAGTTATAATTTTACTAAATGGATAATGTCAGTAGTCATTATGTGAATTATCAAGGGAAAATGTAGATAGTAAAAATTTTTAGGATCAATATTTTAAGAAGAATTTTTTTCTGTGAATAATTACAATTTTTCTGTGTGTCAATAATATAAAATATATATGAATAAATAATCATATCATTAACATGCTTCCCCTGAGTCATTTATAAGGTACATTCAGGAGTATTGCATTCTTATAGTTCCTTGAACGAACAGCTTATCTAGTAATTTGACATAAGATTTAAAAAGTAAAAGCAATAGTAACAGTAATTTCCTTATGATATATAAAGTCTTTTCATCTGATTCTTTTATCAAAACATATCTATGAGGGAAACTCTTGGGACTATGACAGCAAACAGATGTTACTGAACATCTTATCCACAAAATAACTATAAACAGATGAGAGATCAGAGTCAACCATTTCACAGCTTTGGAAACTAAGCAAAAAGAAACAAATTGAGAAATATTTTATACAAATATTATAAATTTGGGGTAAGAACATTGGAATTCTGTGGTATTTGTGCCTGAGTTACTTTCAACATTCCCAACAGCCCTGGAGTGCCACCATAGCTGAGCCAGCCAAGAAAACAAGCAAAAATTCCTGTGAAGGAGACTAACATGTGTTCAGTCAGGCTCTCAGTAGGAGAAAGACCAGTAGGAAATAAAAACCCCACAGTTTTTGTATCTTGGGACTGCAGTCACAATCTGCAGACATATAGCCAACTGGCAAACTAATTGGAATTTTAACAGAGATCCTGGAAATGAGAGTACAATCCAAAGCTCAGATTCTACGAGACTGGGTAGGATACACACCACACAAAGGAGATCTCTGAGCACAGTAGGAAGTAAAATCCAAGGTCAAAGGAGCGATATGAAGCTCACCACAAAGAGTGTTGAGTGCAGTTAGAGAAATAACTATACCAACAACTATCATGACAATGTTAATGAGAGAAGTTGAATGCCTGTCTCAAATACAGGCAGGTGGGGGGGGGGGCAAT
>PVKC010037440.1:0-12985 GCA_004027635.1 Crocidura indochinensis
AAAACAAAAAACAAAAAAATAAAAAAAAAATGACACCTGGTGGGGCTAAGTGATCATATGGGATTTGTGGGAATCAAACCCAGGTCAACCACATGCAAAGCAAGAGCCCTTCTCACACTGTACTACCACTCTGATCTAAATTCTTTTCCAACATAACTATATTTTCCTTGGGTAATTTTGATTTTATTGCTTTGTTTTGTTTTGGGGAGGGCACACCCTGTGACTACACACAGGCCACACCCTGTGACCTCCAGCGGCTACTTCTGGCTCTGCACCCAAGAATTACTTTTGGAGGTCAGAGCAATAACACAGCAGGTAGGGCATTTGCTTTTGCACAAAGCCAATTAGGATTTGATGCCTGGCATTTCATATTCCTCTGAGTCTGCCAAGAATAACTTCTGAGTGCAGAGCCAGGAGTAATTCCTGAGTGCTACTGGGTAGGACCACAAAAAAGATTAATAAATAAATAAAACAAGGAAGAGAAGACTTATGCTGGATGCCAGATCCCCCCCCCTCTCTCTCTCTCTCTCTCTCTCTCTCTCACACACACACACACACACACACACACACACACAAGAATTATTACTTCTGGTAGTGCTCAGGGGACAACTAGGGACCTCAGGAATTGAACCCAGGTCAGCCACATGCAAGACAATCTATATTATCACTGCTATATTATCACTCTGGTATTACTTAGTCAACTTTTTTAATATTTTAAGTGTATACTCTTTTTCAAATACAAAAATAAAATAAACATGCTCTGATTTTTTTTATAATTTTTTTAATTTTGATCATAGTGCCTTACATATCTTTCACATTAGTATTTTAGGTACATATTAACATTGAATCATGGGAATACCCACCACCAAATTTGTCCTCCCCCCTTCCCCGTTCCCTTTCTGCAACTCATATCCCCCATAATCCCCCCCAGGCTGCTAGAGTAGGTGGTCCCCTCTTTGTCCAGCTTACTATCAGTGATCATACATCTGTTTGGTCTTCCTGCCCTCCCTTGTTTCTCCCTCTATTTGAGAGTCTAACCTGGATAAATCGAGTTATGTGGTTTTGTTTGAGGGAGAGAAAGGCAATAGAATGGGGTAAAGATTAAGCAAAATAATAATAAAAATACAAAATAAGGGGCCCGGGAGATAGCACGGAGGTAAGGCGTTTGCCTTTCATGCAAAAGGTCATCGGTTCGAATCCCGGTGCCCCATATGGTCCCCCATGCCTGCCAGGAGCAATTTCTGAGCATGGAGCCAGGAGTAACTCCTGAGCACTGCCGGGTGTGACCCAAAAACCAAAATAAATAAATAAATAAATAAATAAATAAATAAATAAATAAAATAAAAATAATAAAAAAATAAAATTAATTAATTAATTAAAAATATGCTGAGAATGGGTGGAGTCCTTCTAGTGGCTATCTGCCTCAGTTTGAGAGAGGACATGAGAATGGTAATTGAAACACCATAACAATACAAAAATAAATGCCATATTTGATATCCAGTGAGCCCTGCAGCAACTAAGAAAGCACCGCACATTAGTCTCGGTTCTGAATTCATATCATGCTGGAGTGCAAAAAGAAGGAGAAAGATAAGGTAAAATAATATAAAAATAGAAAAGGAGATATCCATTTCAATATCTATAACAAAATGACGTCTTTGACATGCTCTGATTTTTAAGAAAAACAATTTGACTTTGATTAGTAATATAACAAAGTGCACTTTTCTCATAGCTATCTTTTTTCATTTTGAAACCAGACCTATCCCACAATACTTGAGTATTAAAAGGAGGAAGCAATAGTAATCTCCATAGTCTGGAACTGAAACAACCTGGACATATGCTCAAAGGAAGTCAAGGCCGCTCATGTCACTATTACTATAATATAAAGTCATACAATTTACCTCTGATAGGCCTTTATTCAGTTTGCTCAGGCAAAAAGACTTAGTTAAAAAAAATTTTATTATTTAAAAAATAGAAACAGCTAATTCAGGAGATAGTATACGTAGAGGTAGGGAGAGTAACAAAGAAAATTTGGGGGCCCGGGAGATAGCATGGAGGTAAGGCGTTTGCCTTTCATGCAAAAGGTCATCAGTTCGAATCCCGGTGCCCCATATGGTCCCCTGTGCCTGCCAGGAGCAATTTCTGAGCATGGAGCCAGGAGTAACCCCTGAGCGCTGCCGGGCGTGACCCAAAAACCAAAAAAAAAAAAACCCAAAAAAACAAAGAAAATTGGATCATCGAAGGAGGAATTTTTTTTATAATTTATTTAAACACCGTGATTACAAACATAATTGTAGTTGGGTTTCAGTCATAACAACAAAGGAAGAATGTTATTCCTGCAGAAATAAAAGTGAACTTAAGGGGATGGAGCGGTGACACAAACGATAAGGCGTTTGCCTTGCAGCACTAACCTAGGGTGGACTGTGGTTTGATCCCCAGGTGTCCCATATGGTCCCCCAAGCCAGGAGAGATTTCTGAGTGAATAGCTAGGAGTAACCCCTGGGCATCACCTGGTGCAGTCCAAAAAGCAAAAAAAAAAAAAAAAAAAGTGAACTTAAAACAAACAAATCATAACACTAGATTTATAAATTGGGCTCTTAGAATTGAGAGAAAACCTGCTGAAAGGTACTATTTGGTGGTGGTTATGGCGGGATTTGGGTCCTACCTGGTAGTCTCAAGGCCTACTAATGAGGCTCTGTGCTCAGAACGGACTCCCAGTGGTGCTCAAGAACCACGTATGGGGCCAGGTTTGATATAAATGCCATACCATATTAAAATTAATTAGTCATGCTACAGAAAAATATAATCATTTCTAATGAGCCACATCATTAAGGGAGACTAAAAAGGCAGATAAATCATTTGGAAAGTTTTCCATAAAAATAAGACAAGGAAACCTAGGCCATCTGCACTTCAAATGATGGGCTTCAATTCTGAAGAAACAGAATTGTGGAAAATTCTACATCTTCGAGACAGGCATTCTATTTTCACTCACTCACTCACTCACTACCATTGTCATAAGTTGTTAGTATAGTTATTTTCTCTGACTAAACTCACCCCTCTTTGTGGTAAGCTTCTTATCATGGGCCGGTCCTTCCAGGCCTCATCTCTATTGTCTCTGGATATTATTACAATAATGTCTTATTTTTCTTAAATCCCACAGATAAGTGAAATTATTCTGTGTCTATCTCTCTCCCTCTGACTCATTTCACTCAGCATAATAGTTTCCATGCCCATCCATGTATAGGAAAATTTTCATAATTTCATTTTTCATGATGGTTGCATAGTATTCCATTGTGTATATGTACCACAGCTTCTTTAGTCACTCATCTGTTGTTGGGCATCTGGGTTGTTTCCAGATTCTGGCTATTATAAATAGCACTACAATGAATATAAGTGTGCAGAAGGCATTTTTGTATTGTGTTTTGTATTCCTAGGGTATATCCCTAGGTGTGGTATAGCTGAATCATATGGGAACTCAATTTCCAGGTTTCGGTTGTGTGCTGTTTTGGGCCAAACCCGGTGGCACTCAGGGATTATTCCTTGCACAGTGCTCAGAAATTGCTCCTGGCAGGCTCAGGAGGCCATATGGGGTGCGGGGATCAAACCCAGGTCCGTCCCGGGTCACCAGCATGCATGGAAATGCCCTACTGCTGTGTTATCTCTTCAGCTCCTCAATTTCCAGGGGTTTTTGTTTTTGTTTTAGGAATCTCCATATTGTTTTCCAGACAGGCTGGACTAGACGGCATTCCTACCAGCAGTGAATGAGAATTCCTTTCTCTCCACATCCCTGCCAGTACAGATTGTTCTTGTTCTTTGTGATGTGTGCCAGTCTCTGTGACGTGAGATGATACCTTATTGTTTTGATTTGCATCTCCCTGATAATTAGTGATGTGGAGCAGTTTTTAATGTGCCTTCTGGCCATTTGTATTCTGTTGTGTCTGTTCATTTCATCTCCTCATTTTTTAATGGGGTTAGATTTTTTTTTCTTAAGTTCTTTCTGTCAGTACCTCATATATCTTAAATATTAACCCTTTATCTGATGGGTATTGGGAGAATAGTTTCTCCCATTCTGTGGGTCGCCTTTGTATCCTAGTCACAATTTCATTGAGGTGCAGAAGCTTCTCAGATTAATATAGTCCCATCTGTTTTTCTCTGCTTCCAGGTGAAAATCCAAAAAGCATCAGAAAGATCAGTGAAAGCAAAAATTGGTTTTTTGAAAAAAACAAGACTGATAAACCACTAGCAAAACTCACAAAGAAAGGGATAGAAAGAAATTTAATAAACTGGATTAGAAGTGAAAAGGGGGAGATCACTACAGATACTACAGAGATTCAAAGGGTAATCAGAGACTACTTCGAGAAACCCTATGCAACAAAACACGAGAACCTGGAAGAAATGGATAAGTTTTTGGACTCTTATAATCTTCCACAGTTAAACCAGAATGATCTAGCATATCTAAACAGACCCATCACTATTGAGGAAATTAAAATGGTAATCAAATGTCTTCCCAAAAACAAAAGCCCAGGCCCAGATGGATTCACTAATGAATTCTTTCAAACATTTCAAGAGGAAATACTACCAATTCTTTTTAGGTTCTTTCAGAAAATTAAAGAAAAAGAAACATCCCTCCCCCAATATTTTTATTCCAAAATAATTTTTATGACGCTAATATCACCTTGATTCCAAAACCAGAGAGAGATAGTGCAAAAATAAGAAAACTACAGACTTCAGGCCGGAGAGATAGCATGGAGGTAGGGCATTTGCCTTGCATGCAGAAGGACAATGGTTAGAATCCCGGCATACTATATGGTCCCCTGAGCCTGCCAGGAGCAAGTTCTGAGTGTAAAGCCAGGAGTAACCCCTGAGTGCTGCCAGGTGTGACCCAAAAATAAAAAAAAATAAAAAAAAAAAAAAGAAGAGTAAACTACAGACTAATATCCCTGATGAACACAGATGCAAAGATCCTCAACAAAATCCTGGCAAATAGGATCCAACAACCTCATCAAGAAGGTCATACACCATGACCAAGTAGATTTCATTCCAGGAATGTAAGGATGGTTTAACATATGTAAATCGATCAACATAATACACCATATTAACAAAAGGAAAACTAAAAACCATATGATCATATCAATAGATGCAGAGAAAGCATTTGATAAAGTCCAACATCCATTCATGATAAAAACTCTCATCAAGATGGGAGTGGAAGGAACTTTTCTCAATCTAGCCAAGGCTATCTACCACAAGCCAATGGCAAATATTATTCTTAAAGGAGATAAACCAAAAGTCTTTTTTTTTTTTTTTTTTTTTTGGTTTTTGGGCCACACCCGATAACGCTCAGGGGTTACTCCTGGCTATGCGCTCAGAAGTTGCTCCTGGCAGGCACGGGGGACCATATGGGACACTGGGGGATCGAACCTCGGTCCGTCCAAGGCCAGCACAGGCAAGGCAGGCACCTTACCTCTTGCGCCACCGCCTGGCCCCACCAAAAGCCTTTTTTAAAATATCTGGTACAAGACTCTCACCACTCCTATTCAACATAGTGCTGGAAGTTCTTGCCATAGTGATTAGCCAAGCAAAAGATGTCAAGGGCACCCAGATAGGAAAGAAGTCAAGCTCTCTCAATGATACTATATTTAGAAACCCCTAAAGACGCAACCAAAAAGCTTCTAGAAATTAGCAAATTTTAAAATGTTCGCATTTAATTGCCATAACTCAGTCCTTCTCATTTCAAAGAAAAGAAAGTCATGACTAGAAGTGTCTCTCTTGAGGGTGACTGAACCATAAAGTCTCAGTGCTCACTCACTGCATTGTGCTTGGGCACACTAAGCTCTATATAGCCCCCCGCCTTTGAACATGCTACCCTTAGTGGGGAGAGTTCACTGGCAACTTTATATTTCTTCTTTTTGGAGTGTGGGGGAGAACAGTGGTTTACAAAATGTTATTAATAGGACTTCATACTGGAACACATCCTCCTCCCATGGTGTCAGTCTACTACTTCCCTCCACCACTGTCCCATGGTCTCTCACCCACTTTCCCTACCCTTGTGGTAAGCTTCCTGCTAAAGACAAAATTCTAAGTTTCTGTTGACTTTGAGCCTTTAGTTATTCCTCAATTCTGTTTCTTCAGATTCCAAATGGAAGAGAAATCGCTCTTTCTTTTCTGACTGCCTTTACTCAACATAATATTCTCCAGTTCCATCCATATGGTAGCAAATTCTATCACTTTTTTTTCTTCAAGCTGAATCAGTTTCTTTATCCACTCATTTGCTCTTGGACACTTGGGTTGCTTCCAGATTTTGGCTATTATGAAGAATGTTTGGAACCATTTAGTCACTATCAAGGATCTACTTAAATGATACCTCAGTGAGACCTTCCTGAAGTCTCCACTATTAGAGCCTTTACTTATAATAATTCTCTCATATTATTTTCTTTGTGGCACTTATCACAGTTATAATAACACATTTGTTTAATGTCTGTGGGTTCATCAGGTCAGGGATCTGATCTTCGGGGCTGCACACTTGTTCCCAGGCCTCTAAAATGCATATAGGTGATTCATATGTAGAGAGTTGGTACATGGTAGAGCAAGGATTCTAACTAAGCTCTGACTCAAAACCAAGAACATCTTGAGCTTTCCCACTTATATTCCCTTTCTGCTGAGGAAAATTTTAGACAACCCTGGGCAAATAAAATAGGTGTACAACTCAGACATTTACTGATAATAAAGAATATTTTGTTTTAAAACATTTTTGCATCTCCCACATTCAGTGACACAACCCCACATGGGACTGTAGACCACAGTTTCTGAAGCTAGGCTCTGCGCCAGTGGTCCTCAAACTACAGCCTGCAGGTCACATATGTATTTGTTCCCCTTTTGTTTCTTCACATCGAATTAAGATATCTGCAGTGTGCATAGGAATTTGTTCATAGTTTTTCTTTTTACTATAGTCCGGCGATCTGAGGAACAGTGAACTGGCCCCGTTTAGTTTGAAGACCACTGCGTCTAAGACCATACTATTTTTTGGAAGGGGGGGGCTATAACTGGTGATGCTCAGGGATTACTTCTGGCTCTGTGCTCAGGGATCACTCTTGGAGGGCTCAGAGGACCATAGGGGATGTTGGGGACCAAACCCAGGTTGGCCACGTGCAAGGCTTTACTATCAGGCCCTGAGACCATACATTTAATGGTAAAGGAACTAAAGTACAAGTGTGGTATTCCTTTAAGAAACATTCCTTTAAGGAGTTTATAATTTAGAAATAAATATTAAAAAATGAAACTGCAATACAAATTAGAATACCAGGTAAGTGTTGTATTAGTGGTATTGTTGAATGTTGTAGGAGAGAGCAGAAAAAAACCAGAGTTGGGCAACCATTCGGACAAGAGAAAGGCCATGAGAACAAGATGGGGAAGTAGCAGAGCACAAGGTCAACTGAAGAGATGGATGAGGTCATTGGAATTGGAACAGAGGGTTAACACAGGCCAGTAGATGAAGTAAGAGTAGCTTAAAGAATATGCATGTAATAAAAAATTCCATTAGTCTGTTCTGGTTTCAAGCAAAGTTCTTGAGAAGCCTCCATCACATCTCATGAATATTTCTTACACTGTAGGGGTCAACAAGACACAGCGGACAGTGTTTCCCATAGGGGTGATACTGATGGATGGGGGAGGCCATAGTGGCTGCAGGATCAACTGAGAGTGCTTCCTTCTGCTAGCTTATAGAAGGAATATTTCCAAAGGGGTGCTGAGTGATTGTTTTCTGAAAAGGGGGAGGCAGCCAAATAAGTTTGGAAACCTCAGAGTTAATGAAAAGAGTGGACTCTGTCAATTTACAGCCATCAATTCTAAGTAAAGTAGAGCCTTTGAAGAAGTATCCTTCAGCTTATCCTCCCCCTTTTCTTTAATTATAAGTCCAAGAACTTAAGAAGTATACATTCTTTTTTATTGCATTTTGGGGAGGTCCTAAGCAGTGCTCAGGGGATTTGCCAGGAGCCACTCCAGGCACTATTCAGCCAACCACTCCGGGAAGAACCATGTGGAGGAGCTTCTTGACCCTGTAGTGACATGAATCTCTAAGGCAACCCAATTGATGCTGGGGTACTACCAGGGTCACACCCAGAGGTGTTTGGGGGACCATGCAGTGCCAGGGTTCAAATTCTGAGCTACCTTCCTAACCCCAAATTGTACATATCTCATAATTCAGGCTTTATTTCTATGAGTACCTATAACTTTTTTTGTTTTTGGTTTATACCCCTCCAAAAAATATTTTTTCAGGGTTACTCTTAACTCTGCACTCAGGAATTACTCTTAGTGGGCCCAGAGGACCATAAGGGATGTAGAGATTGAACCTGGGTGGGCTTTAGGCAAGGCAAATGCCCTACCCACTGTTCTATTGCTCCAGCTCCACTCATAAAATTTTTTAAAAATTGTGGGGCTGGAGAGATAGCATGGAGGTAGTACATTTGCCTTGCATGAAGAAGGATGATGGTTCGAATTCTGGAATCCCATATGGTCCCCCGAGCCTGCCAGGAGTGATTTCTGAGCATAGAGCAAGAAGTAACCCCTGAGCGCTGCTGGGTGTGACCCAAAAAACAAAAACAAAAAAAATTTTTTAATTGCAATCTTGGAGAAAAAAATTTAAGGGCATATACACATGAGTATCTAAGTATCAATGTATCCAAAACTTTTCGGATGCTTGCAAAGACAGATAAATATTAAATTCCATATTATTTCAAGCTCCACTTGGAGTTACTGATGTTATTAGTTACATCCATCTTATATTAAAAAAAATAAAACTTTCATCTGCACTTTTCCTAAACAATTGTGATACATAAGACATCCCTGCAAGTTAAGGATGAAGGTTGTTTAGCTGAGACTATGTGTCCAGGGTCACCACAGGCCTGGATCTATGATCCCACTTAACCACTCTTTCATTCAGCTCTTTCTTTTTTTTTTTTTTTTTTTTGGTTTTTGGGTCACACCCAGCAGTGCTCAGGGGTTACTCCTGACTTCATGCTCAGAAATTGCTCCTGGCAGGCACAGGGGACCATATGGGGCACCGGGATTTGAACCGATGATCTTTTGCCTGAAAGGCAAACGCCTTACCTCCATGCTATTTCCCGGGCCCCTCATTCAGCTCTCAAAGTAACGAATTAAAATTCTGATGCACAGCCAAGGATGTGGCTCATCAGAGAGCACTAGTATGAGGTCCTAGGTTCAATTCCTAGCATCACAAAAGAAAAATGTTAATGCTCTCATGAAGGTTGAAAGAACACATATGCTTCTTAACATTTCTGCCACGTCTGCCAATCTTGACTCACTCTCATTCTTGCCACCTCCACTCAAGCTTTCTATGCACCCCTGCCAAGTGATAAAACTAAATACATTTGTGCTTCATCTGTTTTCTACATATGTTCCTCTAAAGGTGGTTCCAGGACTGCATTTATCAGATCATTTGACTGATAATTGGGTCATGTGGATTCAGTAACAAGTAAATAAGCTTATTAAGGAATGGCACAAATCATACACAGCCTGAGATACAGAGATTAGGACATTTGTTTTGCATGCAGTAGTTCTCAGTTTGATTCCTGGCACTACATGTGGTCCTCCAAATGCTATCAGGAGCGATCCCTTAGCACAGACTTGGGAGTAGAGTCGGAGCACTTCCAGGTGTGGCCAACCCTTCCTGCATCTGCAAATCACACACACACAGACACACACACGTTTTTATATATGTGGTACTTATACGGTTTCTCAAAACATTTTCATACACATGTCCTCTTCAAAACTTTATGATAATTTTCTACTTTATATAACTAGACTTAAAAAGAATTACTGTGCTCTGTAACTGGTACTATAACCTTAAGGAGCAGGAGAGAATTAATAATTAGATGACTTACAATTCGAGTATACAGCTCTGCTCCATCCCTAGAGTAAATACATTGACTTACAACATTTGTGAAACACTTCCAAATGTAGTTCCATGTTATGAGACATCTGTGTTCTATTCCAGCTATCAGCCCATAAGCAAATAAGTCATCAAGCTTCTTAGTGAAAACAAGAGATTTAATCAGCTAATCAATATAAAAATCAAACTGTTAAGACCATTATCAGCAAGAGTAGTTTCAAGAGATAACCTTGTTCACAAGTGTTCAGAAAAAAAAACCCATTTATAGGGTATCAGAAAGTAATACAGAAGTAGGTATTGCATGCCGTAACCCAAATTTGAACTACTGGCATCACATATCGTCCCCAAAGGACCACTAGGAGTGATTCCTGAGCAGAAAGCCAATCACTGAGCACCATCAAGTGTGAACTCACCTTCCTCCCCTGTGAAAAGCAACAAAAACAAAACTTCTCAGTAGACCCTTCAAATAATCCAAGAGTCTCTGCTTTTTTTTTCCCTTGGGCCACACCCGTTTGATACTCAGGGGTTATTCCTGGCTAAGTGCTCAGAAATTGCCCTTGGTTTGGAGGCTCCATATGGGACGTTAGGAATTGAACCATGGTCCTTCCTTGGCTAGCGCTTGCAAGGCAGACACCTTACCTCTAGTGCCACCTCGCCGGCCCCCAAGAGTCTCTTTTCTAATTTGTTTGAAGGAGGAAGTTGTTGTTGTTGTTGTTTTGTTTTGTTTTGGTGGGGTCACACCCGGCAGCGCTTAGGGTTTACTCCTGGCTCTAGGCTCAGAAATCGTCCCTGGTAGGCACAGGGGACCATATTGGGATGCCAGGATTCAAACCACCATCCTTCTGCATGAAAGGTAAACTCCTTACCTCCATGCTATCTCTCGGGCCCCTGAAGGAGGAAGTTTGAGACCATTCCTAGTAATGCTCTGGGGCTACTCCTGATTCTCTATTTGGGAGGAACTCAGTACTTGGAAGAACTCAGGGGCCATACGGTGCTGGGAATAAAGGCAGAGTCAGCCACTGCAAAGCAAATGCCTTACTCCCTGTACCATCTCTCTGACCCCTTTTCTAGTTAGAAAATGTTTTTAACTAAAAGGGTGAGAGAAATGAAGCAATTATTTATCATTACACAGCTATGAAGCATCAGAGTTAGGACTCAAATATCAGTATTAAAATAGTTTGGGGCGCTAGAAAGCTAGTACAACAGGTAGGGTGCTTGCCTGGCACGCGGTTGACCCTAGTTTGATCCCCAACACAATATATGTTCCTCTTGGGTACTACTGCCGGAGTGATCTGTAAGCAAAGCCAGGTGTGGCCCAGAAACAAAAAACAAAAACAGACTAGCAAACTGGTTCAACTGTAATGTTAGAAGCTAAACTTTAAGAGCATACAAGAAGAAAATAACAAACGTGTTAACAAAGCAAACAAGAGAGACTCTTAAGTTTACCTTTTTAAGAAGGGTAAACATACATTTTCCTTTGCTTGTTTTGTTTTCGGGCCACACCCAAAACAGTGTTTGCAGCTTATTCCTGGTTCTGCACTCAGGTATCACCCCTGGCAGGGGTAGGGGAAACATATATGTGTGGTGCTTGAGAGAGAACCCGAGTCAGACATATACAAGGTAAACGTGCAACATGCTGCAGTATTATTATTAATATTATTATTATTATGGTTGTTGTTGTTAGGCCATATCTGGCAGTACTCAGGGGTTACTCCTAGCGCTATGCTCAGAAATCTCTCCTAGCAAGCTCAGGGGACCATATGAGATGCCTGGGATGAAACCTGCGTAGGCCGTGTGCAAGGCAAACACTCTACCCGCTGTGCAAAACTAAACCAAACTAATTTTATTTTAGTTTCGATAAGATGGCAAACACATTATTTACAAATGAAAATAAACCATACATCTAATTAAACATACCTAAATTCTAGGGACCAAAGAACTAGTACAACAGGTAGGGCATCTGGGTTCTATCTCTGGCACCCCATATGGTCCCCAAAGCACCACCAGAAGTGATCCCTGAGCACAGAGCCCTGTGCACATCTGGGCGAGGTGCCCTCCTCCGAAGAAAAACAGTAACAAAAATCCCTAGGTTTCTATTGATATGCTAGTGTAAGATGACTATTTCCAAGACAGCAACAAGAAAGCGGGGAAGCTCCAATTTTAACCAAATACTCTAGGGAAAGGGAAAAACAATTCTGTAATACCTATTTTGCTTTCAGACCATCTAAATTAGAGCTTTAATTAGCACTATAGGTTTTAACTCATAAGGAAAGAAAAGTGCTATAATTAATAACAGTCAAATATCTTTCAAAATTATAGGGAGGAAGGCTCTGCCTATATTTAAGAAAACTCATATTTCACTTAAGCAAGCTCTGGAAGTGGTAACAAATTACCCCCAGATGTGAAATCTATGCTATGTTCAAGTTCCACTGGGAAGTAGAATAACCACAATTTGCTTCTAAATTAGGATCAACCAATAAACATTTGTGATCACAACCTCTGGCCTCTGTTTCTTCCATATAAATCACAGAACTTTTAAGAACACTTTAAATCTAATCTAAAACTTTTAATATTATAGAGGAGGAATTGAGAGCCAGATACTGAAATGCAAAGCAGAAAATAAATACACAGAAAATTTCCTCAACAAAACACCACATACTCTAATGGAAGATTTTTTTCCTGTGGTTTCCTGAGTCTGGGTTGAGGGTACAGAGGAAAAAAATAGCCTCGATCTTGGAAAAACAAAACAAGACAACATACATGCCTAGCATTCACCCAACAGCATCACTAGGCGAGGCTCTGCCATAAAAATTCATTCAATTCAGGCAAGCTCAGAGCCACTTATAACCAACCCCACTGTGACCAGAGTCACCATTATAAAAACCAATAAATCTTCTTAGAACTGACTGAAATTAACCAGCTTGTTCCTCAAGTCCCATTGCTCCCCAAACTCGCCTACATCCAGATGAGTGAGGTCCCTGAAAGAATAGGAATAAAAATGTTTGACCAACTTCTGAAAAAGAGGATTTAAAGATGCAATAGAAACTGTGGTTACCCCAAAAACCAAAAAAAAAAAAAAAAAAA
>PVKC010037441.1:0-12990 GCA_004027635.1 Crocidura indochinensis
AAAAAAAAAACAAACAAAAAAAAAAACAGCAGGTAAGGTGTTTGCCTTGCATGTGACCAGACTGGGTTATCTGATCCCCAGCATCCCTTATGATCTCCTAACCCTGCCAGAGTGATTTCTGAACTGGGTGTGTCCCCAGAACTCCAAACACAGATATTTTTAGATTTGGAAGCTGTATGTATGAGTTCCAGGTTCAGCTTTTGACTCTATGTGTTCCTTGTCTTTGAGTTCTGAGACAGGAATCCTGGAACACTGTCAGGCAATAGCAGTTTCTTATTTTCTGAAGCAACTTTGCCTGGGTTTCTAGGTGGCTGGTCGCTAGGATTAGAAGCTTGGTGTCCTCAGTCCCTGCCCTCCCATACTCATATAAGGGGAATGGCTAAAAGTTACTGGGCCAGCATAATAGTTCAGCTTGGAGGGCACTTGCCTTGCATGCAGCAGACCATGAGTTCAATCTCCAGCATTCCATATATCCCAGAGTCCACTAGGAGTAATTCCTGAGTGCAGAGAGAGGAGAAAACCCTGAGCACTACTAAGCACAAACAAAAAAGTGAAATTGCTGAGTGAGTGATCAGGCTCAGGTGATGAAAAGTCCATGAAAGACCCCTAAAGACGGGGTCAGAGAGATAGCATAGTGGTTGGGCGTTTGCCTTGCCGACCCAAGACCAAAGGTGATTCAAATCCAGGCATCCCATATGGTCCCCCTGTGCTTGCCAGGAGTGATTTCTGAGCACAGAGCCAGGAACAATCCCGGGTGTGTCCCCCCCCCCAAAAAAAGACAGAAAAACAAGAGAAGATCAAGGAAAAAGGCGTCTTCAAGAAATGGTGCTGAAAAATCCCAAAAGTCAAATGCAAGGAAATGAAACTAATAACAGGAACATAAAATTTTACTCAACATGCATGACGATTGAGTATAATAACTAAAGCAGTAAAACACACAGAAGAAAACAAAAATGACAGGCTCGCAGACATCAAATGCTTCTGCTTTGGGGATTCAACTCCAATGACAAACATTAAAAAAGCAAAATTGAGGCCAAAGAGAGATGGGTCAAAGGGCTGAGCACATGCTTTGCATTTCCCTGCATGTGACTGACCCAGGTTAGATCCTCTGCATCCCATATGATTGCTTGAACTTTCTAGGAGTAATTTCTGAGAACAGAGCCAGGAGTAATCCCTGAGTACTGAGGGGTGTAGTCCTAAAAACCAAAACAACAACAATAAAAAACTTTTCCACAGTAAAAGAAATCACTAAGTTATGTAAAAGGCAACTAACTTATTGACTGGGAGAACTACATGAAAGAAATTAATATTAAAGTATAAATCAATGATAAAATGACTAATTATACCAAATTGTACCCCAATTAAGAAATGACTGTTCTAGCATGTGAGAACCAGACAAATTAAACAAAATGGATGGAAGAGACAAATTCTAATAAAGGGAAAGTTAATGCCTAACAGAGGTCACACTCAGGAGTACTCAGGGGACCATGAGATGCTAGGAAGTAAATCAGGATTCCTGCATGAAAAGCAGACACTCTAGCCCTTGGAGCCCTCTTTTTGACCTTGAAAATGAAACCTCTATCTCACACTATAACAAAACAAAGGATCTATTCCATATGAATCAAATAATTAAATACAGGGTACAGAGAGATAGTACAACAGGAAGGGCACTTGCCTTGCGGAAAGCAGACCCAGATTTAATCACCAGCATCCCATATGGTCCTCAGAGAACCATCAGGAGTGATACCTGAGTGCAAAGTCAAAAGTAACCTCTGAACATTGCCAGTGTGCTTCTACATGATAAATTGCAAAATATAAAAATGAAGGCTGGAGAGATAGCATGGAGGTAAGGCGTTTGCTTTGCATGTGAAGGACGATAGTTTGAACCCGGCATCCCGAAGCCTGCCAGGAGCGATTTCTGAGCATAGAGCCAGGAGTAACCCCTGAGCGCTGCCAGGTGTGACCCAAAAACCCAAAATAAAATAAAATAAAAATAAAATGAAGTAAATATGGAAAAGTTATTTAATAACTTTGTGTTGAACATAAAATGCACAAACCAAGTAAAGAAAGGTACTTAACATCAAGAGAAAAAAACCTTTTATACAGGGCTGGTGTGAAACTCACACAGCTGGGAAAGGCTTTGCATGTGGGTACCAACCACTGGTTCAATGTTCCTGTCTGATAGCCTGATTAGAGCAATCCTCAAGCACTAGCCAGAAATGACCCCTGAGCACCATTATCTCTGATCCAAAGACAAAATTTAAAAAATAAACCAGGAATGTAGAGTGAATTCCTTAGACTGAGCACATAGTTAGTAGGCCCAGTTTAGATCCTGGGCACCATATGGTCCCCTAAGCATCACCAGGAGCAACCTTTGATCCCAGCACCAAGCCTGGAGTAGCTCTTACACACTTTCAGGCATGCATTCCACCCAAGGAAAAACCAAAATCTAGACAGGTAAAAACAGAAACAAAACAAAACAAATAAAAAACCTAAAAACCTATAAATACTCGAAACACAAAAGACAAAGTAGGTGAAAGTATTTGTATATTATCACAAAGAAATAAACTATAAAAGCAGCACCTTAATAGAAAAGCAACCAAGGAATAACATTAAAAGTCCTGTATCTCTTAGCCAAAGGAAATTCCTTTCGAATGACCCCAATATTTACTGTGCATCTGCAGGAGGGAAAAAAAATAACAAGCACAAAACAATCTTTTATCATTATTTATGTATCTATCTTTTGTTGATCTTATTATTGCGGATTGACTACTTTAGTGGATGTCTCCAAGTATATGTATATATATTTATTCTCTACTTTTCTTTTCTTATGTTTACTGCCACATTTCTATCTCAATACCATGGCCTAAATATGTTTTTTCTTTTTTTCTTTTTTTTTCTTTTTTTTTACTGGAATGCTCACTGGATATTTCATCTGACGATTCTTTATGTACGGTTATTCTATACCACCTTCATCCCCCCTCCCCTCTCAAACCAATAATGAAAGCCTCTGGAAGGACTACACCCATTCTCAGAGTATATGACCCCCCCTCTTTTTTATTTACTTATTTTTATTTATCCCTTTTTTTTCTTTATCTTCTATTTTTTTTCTTCTTTCTCAAACAAATCCACATAACTTATACTGACTAGTCCCCCTTCCCAATCAGGGGGGGAAAGGGCGGTAACCAAGACCAAACATGTGTAAGACCACCAAGTAGCAAATTAGACGCAGAGGAGACCACTTGCTTTAGCAATGGGGGGGTGGCGGTAGGGGAGAGGATATGGGAACTAGGATTGGAACTGAGGTGGACTGAGGACTTTTTGGTGATGGGAGTTCCCATGATTTTATGTTTATTTGTACCTAAAATATGATTGCCAACGTTATGTAACCCAACATGTTTAAAAATAAAAATTATATTAAAAAAAAAGTCCTTTTGGTAAAAATCCCCATTGTTGGGGATTTTTGTTACCAATGCTCAGGAGAAAGCAAGTTATTTTTTAATCAGTGTTAAGAGTGTGAACAAGTAAGGGGCCGGGCGGTGGCGCTGAAGGTAAGGTGCCTGCCTTACTGCGATATCCTTGGACGGACCACGGTTCGATCCCCCGTGCCCCATATGGTCCCCCAGGCCAGGGGCGACTTCTGAGCGCATAGCCAGGAGTAACCCCTGAGCGTCACTGGGTGTGGCCCAAAAACCAAAAAAAAAAAAAAAAAAAAAAGAGTGTGAACAAGTACAATTCTTATTGGCAACAATTTGTTCAGAATAAGTGTGTTCATTTTAACCAGCATTTGTAATTCTTGGAATGGTATACCCAAGCGAAAGAATCCTGCCTTGAAGCACTGTTGATAATAGCAAACGAAAGTAAAAGAACAAAAACAAAACTTTATGTCCACCAGAATGAAGACTACTTACAAAACAAATTATGCACCCAAATAGAATATACTTTGAGACTTTTAACTAGAAAAGTGTAAACAAACACATGCAAATATGCTGCAGCTATGTACAAAGATTTTGTGTTTTGGTTTTGGTTTTGGGGCCAGATTCTGTGGTGCTCAGAATTTATTCCTGGCGCTTTGTTCATGAATGCTTATTGGTGGGCTCTGGGGAACCATAGGGGATGCCGGAAATTGAACCCAGATCTGCTGTGTGCAAGTCAAATGCCCTTGCTGTACTGTCACTTTGGCCTCCTTAAAAAATATTATTGAGGGGCCCGGGAGATAGCATGGAGGTAAGGCGTTTGCCTTTCATGCAAAAGGTCATCCGTTCGAATCCCAGTGCCCCATATGGTCCCCCGTGCCTGCCAGGAGCAATTTCTGAGCATGGAGCCAGGAGTAACCCCTGAGCACTGCCGGGTGTGACTCAAAAACCAAAAAAAAAAGGGGGCCGGGCGGTGGCACTGTAGGTAAGGTGACTGCCTTGCCTGCGCTAACCTAGGACGGACCGTGGTTCGATCCCCCGGTTCCCCATATGGTCCCCCGTGCCTGCCAGGAGCGACTTCTGAGCGAATAGCCAAGAGTAACCCTGAGCATAACCGGGTGTGGCCCCCCCCCCCAAAAAAGAAAGAAAATATTATTGAGATTTTACAAATGAAGAATAGAAAGCACCGAACCGTGTTTTTTAGATACATATAGCTGTGTAAAAGGGTGCGAGGTATTTATTTCTATTTGCATGTAGATACAATAAGAAGTACATGCATGAAATCTCTATGTAATGGGGACGAGGTTGTAGCTTGGTAGTTGAGGATTAGTTTTGTGTGTTTGAGGTCCCGAATTCAATACCCAGAACTGCCCCCTAAAAAGTCTCTACAGTACATACAAGCAAATGCAAAAACAACAGTCTCCTGTTTTGCAGGACTCAGAGAGTAACTGAGTAAACTAGGTGAGTCCCCTCTAGGTCAGTGGTTCAAAGTGTGTGAAATTTGTTTAGACATTTCCAGAATCTTCTAGATAGGAATTTTGTCTTCTGAATCACCATGTGGTGAACAATATTTTAGATTTGTGCTAAGCTGCTAAGAAATTATGTTATATTATATTTTTGTTTGTTTTTTTGGGTCACACCTGGCATGGCTCAGGGGTTACTCCTGGCTCCACACTCAGAAATCGCGCCTGGCATGCTCAGGGGATCATATGGGATGCTGGGATTCAAACCAATGACCTTCTGCATCTCCGGCCCCTATATATTGTATTTGTTTTTCAAAAATTAATCAGGTTTTCTACAATATGCTTTTATGTTCAATGACATTAACATTTTGGATGTATACCTGATGAGTTTGGACAAAATACTTGTATGGGGGGCTGGAATGATAGCACAGTGGTAGGGCATTTGCCTTGCATGCAGCCAACCTGGGCCGGACCCAGGTTTGATCCCAGGCATTCCATATGGTGCCCTGAACCTGTCAGGAGCGATTTTTGAGCACAGAACCAGGAGCAACCCCCTAAGCACTACCAGGTGTGGCCCCGCCCCCCCAAATACTTGTATGAACCACATCACAATCTATATTTTTTTCATGGACACAAAAACTTTATTCCAATTTAATTTACATCCTTAACATTACATATTTGGTTCCACATTTTGAAGCCACTGGTTTGTGAGTGAACAGCTTGCAATATGAGTTTCTGACATGCTATTCCTTCCCAACTATGTGTAAATTATGTCCTGAGTCAGAATTACTGCTGAACCTGTGTCTCTTGTCCTACCTGGACTTGGGGCATGGGGGATCCCTCTCCCTCTCTGGGGATTGTGGAACTCACACCCATCATTTCACAGTTAACAACACCACACTCATTGCTCATCTTCTTCAGAGATATTCTTGCTTGCCTCTTTTTACACATGAACTTTATAATCAATCTTTCCATCTTTGGGGGGAAGAAAGAACTTGGTATTTTTATTGAGAATGTATTTACTTTTACTTTTATCGGAGGGGCCACACCTGGCACTGCTTTGCCTGGGGAGAAGGGAGAGGTTGTGGTATGCAGTGTTGAAGACTGAATCCAAGGCCGTGGGCCTGCAAGGCATTTACTCTGTCACTTAACCACATAAGCAGCTCCTGCTGTTTTTTCAATCAGAAGAGAAACTAACATCTATGTGACACTGAACCCAAGAACGCTAAGTTTTTTCACTTGTTTAAGTCTACATTTATGTTTCAGAAAGGTTCTGAAAAGGTCTACACGAAGCTTCTAAATATTTGCATGAATTTAATTTCTGGGTTTGTTTTGCTTTTATACTTCTATGGAAAATGATCATTTTCACTTTCTATTTCATCTTCTAGATGATCACTAAAGATACACAAAGTTATAGATTTTCTGTGTTGCTTTGAAGGGCACATTTCCATTTTACAACATAGTAATCTGATTTCAAATTAGATTAAAAGTTGTTTGGCTTAAAAGCATTTTACATATAATCTCAAACTTAGTTTAGAATTTTTGTTTCTGTAGACTATGTTACTATTGCCATGGTGTATGTGTGTGTGTGTGTGTTTGTGTGTTTGTGTGTGTATGTGTGTGTATGTGTTTAGGCCACAATGGTGGTGCTCAGGGATTAGTCCTGGATCTACACTCAGGAATCACTCTTGGCAGGCTTGGGGGACCATATAGGATGCCGGAGATCAAACCCAGTTTGGCTGCATTTAAGGCAAAACCCTACCTGCTATACTATTGTTCTGGCCCAAGATTGCCATGCTTTTAAAAAAAAATGCACTTAAAATAAATGAAAATAGAAGCACTCAGTATATTTCCTATATGACAGAGAAACTATTAAAAATGTAAAGATTTGGGACCCGGGAGATAGTATGGAGGTAAGGCATTTGCCTTTCATGCAAAAGGTCATCGGTTCGAATCCCGGCGTCCCATATGGTCCCCCGTGCCTGCCAGGAGCAATTTCTGAGCATGGAGCCAGGAGTAACCCCTGAGCACTGCCGGATGTGACCCAAAAACAAAAAACAAAAAAAATATATTGTAGGGGCCAGTGAGGTGGTACTAGAGGTAAGGTGTCTGCCTTGCAAGGGCTAGCCAAGGAAGGTCCTTGGTTTGATCCCCGTTGTCCCATATGGTCCTCCCAAGCCAGGGGCAATTTCTGAGCGCTTAGCCAGGAGTAACCCCTGAGCATCAAAAGGGTGTGGCCTCCCACAAAAACCCAAAAAACCCAAACAAAAAAGAATGTTTAAGCTGCTAAGAAAAAAGTGACCAATTAAAAACTATTTTAACTATATGAATACAAAAAAACAAAATTATTCTTATGATGAGTGTAATTCGGGGCTGGAGAGATAGCATGGAGGTAGGGTGTTTGCCTTCCATGCAGAAGGACGGTGGTTCAAATCCCGGCATCCCATATGGCCCCCCGAGCCTGCCAGGGGGTGATTTAAAGAAAGAAAAAAAAGATCAGTGTGATTCAAACTTCAGAATATCCAAAACTATGGAATGATATGATTACTAATATCAATTCTTACTGATTTTCTATTGTTGTGCCAATGTTATTTTACTATCAAATTTTAACTTGCTTTTTAAATTGATAGATTTAAATAGATAGATCCCAAAAAACAATTATCTTTCATAATCTCTGCTTTGTTCATTTTCTTCTTTCTTTCTTTCTTTTTTTTTTTTTTTTTTTTGGTTTTTGGGCCACACCCAGTGACGCTCAGAGGTTACTCCTGGCTATTCGCTCAGAAGTCGCTCCTGGCAGTCACGGGGGGACCATATGGGGAACCGGGGGAATCGAACTGCTGTCCGTCCTAGGTTAGCGCAGGCACCTTACCTCCAGCGCCACCACCCAGCCCCCATTTTCTTCTTTCTGATAATTACTTGTAATTTCTCCCTCATTGCTGGTGTTTTTGTAATAATCTTATGATAAGAATTCTTGAATCTCATTTCCCTTATCAGACTGGAGACAACAGTGAATCTTTGTTTAACGTGAGTCCTAGTTAACATATATGTCATCAGGAAAAGTAAAAAACTTTTTATAATTTTTAAATGTATATTTCTTATAGATTTTATAAAGAATATAATTAGTGTAGAGGAAAACTCTTTAAGCAGTCTCTTATTTCTATTCAAGTATGTTGATTTTTATATTAGCATTAGACCTACTGAACATGTTATTTTGATCTTGAATTGCAATACCTTAAAAATTTCAGAATAGCAATACAACAAAAAGGAATGCTAAAGAATAGGTTAAATTGATTGAAGAGTGAATGAGCAATTTTTCTTCGAGTGATGAAGAGTTTGTATCTTAAATATATGAATGTGAAACTCTGCATCTCATGAAACACATTCATTATCAGAAAATAGATTGATTCCCTATTCACACATATAGAAATAATAATTATGTAAGAAGGACTCAATGAGATGAAAGAATATGGCTATTTTTTGCCACACAATATTGATTGTGGAATGTATTTTACAAAGAAAGGTATTTTAACTAATGTATAAATCTTTTCATATGATTTGTTTCTTGACACAGGCAAAATTTCCTATTGGCTTTAAAAAATTCTTTTGTCAGCAAACATCAAGGTTCCACACTTACTGATGGACTATATCTGCACTCTTGAGATCATTGATTGTATAAAATCATGCAAGCAACTCAAGAATTCTATAAAATAGCACTGGGGGGGGGGCGTTAGACCATACCAGGCGATGCTCAGGGGTTACTCCTGGCTATGCGCTCAGAAATCGCTCCTGGCTTGGGGGACCATATTGGATGCTGGGGGATCTAACCGTGGTCCATCCTAGGCTAGCACACGCAAAACAGACACACCACCGCTCCGGCCCCAAAACAGCGTTAAAAAAATAAGTAAATGCTTAAGACTCAAGTTAAAGCTATTCAAATAGTTCATCTACTTGGTTTCCGAATTTTTCAGAAATACAGTGAATATTAATCGAAATTTTTCTATATCTAAAGAAAAAATAATTAAACTAATAATAGAGGTAACCCAAAGCTGGAAAACAAAATAAATTAGTTTATTAAATTACATTAATTTAGGTTATCATCTGTTTTGCAAATAAACTATAACAAGAATCATATTAATTTACTCAGATCAATTCAGTTTGCATTAATATAAATTTTATTTATTAACAAATTTATTTCATGAATTCCATTCTTTAAATTAACCCCTGCAGTGAAATATATCATTAAACTTGGTATATTTTAGAAACAATTTTGTTTTGTAATTTATATCTGTTGAAAAAATAAAGGACAGTTGATCAGGGAGGATTTCCTTATAATCAAGAAAATGGAAAATTACTTAGAGACTGACTATTATTCAAATTATTTGAAGCTTCAAGACAATGATAGAAGCCAATTCCAAAAATTAGATTTTAAGTTTTGTAGTTGTTGTTATTGTTGTTTTTTGCTTTTGGCCACACCTGGAGGTACTCTGGGGTTACTCCTGGCTTTGCACTCAGAAATCCTTCCTGGCAGGCTTGGGGGGACCAAATAGGATGCCGGAATAGAACCCAGGTCCACATGCAAGGCAAATGCTTTGCATAATAATAATATTGACAAATTATTATATAATAATACATAATATATCATACTACTAATATATTTAATATAATATTGATATTTTATGAATATATTTATAAATATATCTTTATATGAAATATATATTTATATATTATATAACACACTTATATAATATAAATATATGTAATATAATATTAAATATTAATATAATATATAATAATAATAATGAAAGATTATTCTGTATTTCTCCCATCTCTCTTATTTCAAATAGCATCAACTGTCTAGTTCCATCCATGTTGCTGTAAGTGGAATGGTGTCATCTTTTCAGTTTTGTTAGATTCCACATATGAGAATAATCATTCTATGGCTGAGAAAATCATATTATTGAAGGGAAAAGAATTAATGAGAGATGAAGAGTATGAGTTTCTTTCCCCTCCTCTGTTATAATTCAAGTTAATCTATATAGCTAATGATGGCTGTTTCTCACATGGTTCCTTTGGTCATATATATGTATAATTTTTTCATACATTCTCCATATCTAATAGAGTCCCTGAGGCTGGAGAGATAGCAAAAGGGTAATGCACCAGTTTTACATATGGCCCAGCCAGGATTGGTACCCCTGCACCCAGGACTGCAAGTTGTCCTTGAGCATCCCAAGAATGATTGAGTAAATAACTGGAAGTAAACTTTGAATTCTACTGAGTGAGTCCCCAGGACCCCCAAATATCCATAAAATAAATAAAAGTAATTGCTATAAATTAGAAACTTAAAAATATTTTATGAGGGGGGTCCGGGAGATAGCATGGAGGTAAGGCGTTTGCCTTTCATGCAATAGGTCATTGGTTCGAATCCCGGTGCCCCATATGGTCCCCGTGCCTGCCAGGAGCAATTTCTGAGCATGGAGCCAGGAGTAACCCCTGAGCACTGCCGGGTGTGACCCAAAAACCAAAAAAAAAAAAAATTTTATGCAACATTGGCTTACATCAAGGTTCCTCAACCAGTCCTGACTATTTCAAAGTCGCTTTTTCAGCCCTCAAAAAGTCCTTTTTCCTATTATACAATGCTAATTACATAATTTTAAGTATTTAAGAACTGAGATAACTATGAGCTAATTTGTTATGTGTGGTTCAATAATCATAAGGTTCAATCTAGCAACATATGAATTTAATACTTAGGAAATCAATAAAAATTTTATGATTAAATGTTAAAAAGTATAACTAAATATTCCATAAAAATCAGTCATTTCTGCAATTCATATATGGTCAGTAGAATAATAGCACATTCTGAAGACAGATTAAATGTTATTATCACATATTACAAAGTTATTATCCAAGATCTATAAAGCCCTTGCAATACTTAACAAAATTAATAAATAATCCACTTAATATTGTGATAAGAACTCTGAATCATTTTCCTTAAGGCATACCGAAGACCAATGAATACAATAAAAGTGTTCTTTTTACTTATCCTCAAAGAAATATAAATGAAAATGACAATGAAATATCTCCTCACATCATTATACCATCAAAAAGGAATAAGCAAAGGTTGGAGCATTATGCAGTGGTAGGGTGTTTGCCTTGCACGCAGCTGGCCCAGGACAGCCCTCGATTCAATCCCTGGCTTCCTATATGGTTCCCCAAAGCCAGGAGCAATTTCTTCGTGCATAACCAGGAGTAATCCCTGAGAGTCACTGAGTGTGGACAAAAAAAAAAAAAAAAAAAGAATAATCATTTCAGCATGCATGAGAGGAAAAAAGGAATCATACTTCAGTAATGGTTAGCATGTATGTTAACTGGTTCAGCATCTGTAGAAAATAGTATGGCTAATCTTTAAAAAAAGTTAAATATTGAATGTTCACATCACCAAGAATCTCAATTGTTGGCATCTACTTGAAAGAACCCGAAACACTACTTTGAAAAGACATTTGCAGATCAGACTATATTCGTTACAGCACTGTTCACAATAACAAGGATCTGCAAGAAAACCAAGTGCCCCCGAACATATCAGTGTAAAATATAATATATACCCAATAAAAAATACATGGCTATAAGATATGATTAAATCATGCAACTCACCATTCCATGAATGGTATAAAGGGCATAATGCATAGTGAAGTCAGGGGAATGCTAAATCTTTATTTCTCTCATATGTGACATATAAAGAAATATTAGCAATAATAAAAAATAGCAACATATCCTGTTCCTATAAAACAGAGTTTACAGGCAACAGGAACAATGAACAAGACATGGAACTGACCTGAGGAATATTATTGGTGGAGGGATGATAGCACTATGGTGATAAGTGTAATGTTGGAATATTAAATGACTGAAGCTCTATCCATAATATTATTGGAAATAATGACGCATGACTAAGTAAAAATAGACTATATACCTATATATTAGAACACACAAGTGTAATTTGATTTATGTCATATTTTTGTATGCCATGGTGTTGGTTAGTTTATAGGAATAAGATATCCTGTATCTTTTAAAGAGCATGTACTTGATCGTCAGCTACTAGGAATACACACACATGCATAAACACAACTCATATTTTGGTATTTCATTACTGAATTAAATTACTCTCCAAGTTGCATTACAAGAGATATCCTAAATAAGGCATGAGAGTATTTACCAAGAAGATGGAAAAATTCAGTCTCTGCTATGAATACAACATCTAGGTTAAATAGAAGTGACTATTCTCAGAAGTTTCATTTTCTTTTGTAGGTTGTTGGCATATTATATATACCACAGAAAAAACTAAATCTATGATTTTTCTTGACATATTACTACCAGAAATATTTCACAAATATTTGCAATTTTTTAATCAATAAGCCAGATCAATACCAGAATAGTATTGTCTTTATTTTGCATCATCTTGAAAAAACATTATTAAAACTTTTTTTTGTTTGTTTTTTTGAACCACACCCATTTGATGCTCAGGGGTTACTCCTGGCTCCTGGCTAAGCGCTCAGAAATTGCCCCTGGCTTGGGGGAACCATATGGGACGCCAGGGGATCAAACCGTGGTTCTTCCTTGGCTAGCGCTTACCTTTAGCACCACCTCGCCGGCCCCATCATTAAAACTTTAAAAAAAAAATACATTAATAATAAATTAAAAGCAAATAAAACAAAAAGGGTGAATATTTGAATGACTAAAGCTCAAAAATAAACCAAAAAAAAAAAAAAGGAAGAAAATCATGGAACATAAAATAGTAGTTTTGATTACAAACTATTATTTTAAGTTTATTCTCTTTTTTTGGGGGGGGGGGTGGTCACACCGGCAGTGCTCAGGGGTTACTCCTGGCTCCATGCTCAGAAATTGCTCCTGGCAGGCACGGGGGACCATATGGGGCACCGGGATTCGAACCAATGACCTTTTGCATGAAAGGCAAACGCCTTACCTCTATGTTATCTCCCGGACCCCTTAAGTTTATTTTCTTACTTCATATTTCCTATATCTTACACTGCTTTAGTTAAGATTTACTCTTTTTTTTTTTGGTTTTTGGGCCACACCCGGTGACGCTCAGGGGTTACTCC
>PVKC010037442.1:0-12983 GCA_004027635.1 Crocidura indochinensis
ACTACAGAGTGTACGGAAATTGATGTACTTTTCCATATGCAAGCCCATTTTGTCCTATTTCTGGCTCCTTATTGGACACTTTGATTTCAACCTGGTCTCATTTGCGCAACATGCATACGCAGAGCAGACGTTTTTCTTTATTATCATTTCAGTGTTTCAGCCTCTTTCACTAGAGACCCAAACTCACACCTGCTGGGCTATCCTATCTTTTACCTATGAATGATGCTTTTCCAGGACATTGTGGAGTGAAGCCTGCGCTTATATCTTGGCTGAAAGTAGGAGAACTTGGAAGGTTGCAGCAAGGCATGTTTTCAGGTAAGTGTGGTCATTATCTCCTGGCTCAGATGCTGGAGTGTGTAGCATCATGAGTCTACAGAAATGTGGGTGCTGAGCATTTTTGTCAGGCTACTGGATTGGGTGGAGGCCTTTTCCATTCCCATCACTGACTTTACTGCTGAGTACCAATATGTTCTGGAGCTTTGCTGTTTTGGCTTTGCTCTTACTGTTTAACTTTTTGTGAATGTCTAGAACAAAAGCTGAGATTCTTGCCTTCACCTGCAATCTGTGCTCTCTGTCTGGTTACACAGTCCAATGTTGGTGTGCCCTTCTTAGTGGCAGCTGGATGTCCCTCTGACCAGTCTTTCTACACTTTCAGGTTTTTTTTTTTGGATTAACAACAAGGGGCTCTTTTTTCCTGATTTTGATACCTACTTATTGGTGCTGTTAGGGTTTAATCCTGTATCTTTTCTTCAGATTTTCTCCTAATGGTCTCATATGTCATTCTGGAAAGTTGGAGTTGAACGAGGTCCACCACTTGGAAGGTCAACACCTTCTCTGTTATACTATGTATTTGACATGATTTTTGAGACACTAAGAAATTATTTTTTGTTATTATTGGAGGGCACACCTGGTCGTGCTCAGGGGTTACTCCTAGCTTGTGGTGGGGACCATGTCGGATGCTGGGGATCAAAACTGAGTCTTTCCTATGTCACCTGAGTGCAAGCATACATCCAGCTACTCAGTTTCTACTCTGGCCCCAAGCCTTAAGAAAATTTTTTATTTGTTGTATGTGAAGAATCAGTTATGCTCAAGAGCTATATCTGATCTCCACAAGCTAATTACTCCTTTCATGGCTTTATGAAGTATGTGGAATGCTGAGAAAAAAACTCGAGTCAGCCAGTTTCAAATAAAATACCCTCACTGCTCGGCTTTCTATCTGTGCCAGAAATAGTTTTTCATCAATATGTTTAATCTAAAAAAAAATAACCAAAAATATGTTTGATCTGTTACCAAAGGAAATCCGCACTGAGCTATTATGGATTTTGCTCAGCAATTCACTTCAATCCTTCTGACTTATTTTCTCTTTCCTCTAAGCTGATATAGTACCTTAAAACATGTAATAATTCCATCACTGTTGTTGCATTCAACCAGTTTTCATTCAAATAATATTTGGGATGGTGTTGGTGACATACCCATGGTGCTCAGCATGTAGAAATTGCTCCAGACAGACTCTGGCGATCATATAAGATGCCAGCAATCAAATCCAGGTCTGTCCTGGGTCGGTCACATGAAAGAAATATGCCCTCCAACTGCGCTATCTTTACAGCCCCATTAAACTAATATTTTTGTTTGTTTGTTTGTTTTTTGTTTTGTTTTTTTAACACACCCTGTGATACTCAGGTGTCACTCCTGGCTATGCACTCTAAAATCACTCCAGGATTGGGGAACCTTATGGGATGCCAGGGTCAGCCGCATGCAAGGCAAATACTCTACCGCTGCGCTATCACTCTGGCCCCATCCCATTCAACTATTCTAACATTACATTTGGGTTGATTTTAGATGGTGGACCACAAGTTCCGAAAATGACATTTCAGAAATTTGCTTCTGGAATGGGGTATCCAAAAAAGAGTGAGATGGTAAGTGTTGCAAGTTGCAATTCAATTTTATGATTGTGGTGATTGGTTACTTAATGCTGCAAATACATAGTAATTGTAAATTGGCCCTTTTGGTCCAACCCTTTTTATGTTCTTTATCATCTCTGCACTGAAGAGTATCTGAGGACTGGCTTTATGTCTGGCTTTTCATAGAGTGCCCTAAGCCTGCCAGGATAGATTTCTGAGAACAGATTCAAGAGTAAACCCTGAGTACCACTGCGTGTGGCCCAAAAGCAAAAAACAAAATCAAAGAAATAAAAAATGAACATAGAAACATTCAAGGAAGAGACAAATAATTGAACTACCCCTCTGCTGTTTCACAGGAAAACATCCAGGCCTGTTTGGATGGAGCTGATCCTATGCCATTGACCACGGTGTGGAGGATATCATACTGCCCATATCACAAAGAGAATGAAGATTCAGGGGGCATCTATTTTGAAGTGGACCACAGTGATGAGAGCTTTCTTATGCCAGAGCCAGTGACCACTGTGCAAACCTCTCCTGAATCTGCTCTACTCAGTCCCTGGACTCAGTCACCCACAGTGGGACCATCCTGGGAAATGCAAGCAACCGTGTTTGCTCTGAGTCCCTCACAGTATCAGGCTAACCAGCAAGTTACCCATAAAGTGGAACCAACTGAGTGGAAGCAATATAGGGAGGAATTTGTTTCTGCCTTGCATTGTGAAGATCTGTCAGACACTCTCAGTACAAAGGATAACCCTGAGGGTCTGCAGAGAGACACTAATGAAGTACGGACAAGAAAGAAACAAAATACATGTCAGAGATTTGGAAAGGCCTTTGCTCGATCCTTAGACCTTAATAGACACAAGAGAATTTATACTGAAGAGAAACATATATGTCAGGAGTATGGGAAGACATCTACTCAATCCTCAGGTCTTTGTATTCACAAAAATATTCATACTAGAGAGAAAAATTCTACATGTCAGGAGTGTGGGAAGGCCTTCACTCAATATTTATATCTTAATATTCACAAGAAAGTTCATTCTGGAGAGAAACCTTATATATGTCAGGAGTGTGGAAAGGCCTTCACTCAATCCTCAGGTCTTTATAGTCACAAGAAAATTCATACTGGAAAGAAACCTTATATATGTCAGGAGTGTGGGAAGACCTTTACTCAATCCTCAGGTCTGTATCATCACAAGAAAATTCATTCTGGAGAGAAACCTTATATATGTCACGATTGTGGGAAGGCCTTTACTCAATCCTCATATCTTTATATTCACAAAAATATTCATACTGGAGAGAAACCTTTTACATGTCAGGAGTGTGGGAAGTCCTTCACTGGATCCTCAGACCTTATTAAACACAAGAAAATTCATACTGGAGAAAAACCTTATACATGTCAGGAGTGTGGGAAGTCCTTCACTCAATCCTCACACCTTATTAGTCACAAGAAAATTCATTCCGGAGAGAAACCTTATATATGTCAGGAGTGTGGAAAGGCCTTCACTCAATCCTCACACCTTATTAGTCACAAGAAAATTCATACTGGAGAGAAACCTTATATATGTCAGGAGTGTGGGAAATCCTTTACTCGATCCTCACACCTTATTAGTCACAAGAAAATTCATTCTGGGGGCCGGGCAGTGGCGCTGGACGTAAGGTGCCTACACTAACCTAGGACGAAAGACGGTTCGATCTCCCGGTTCCCCATATGGTCCCCCGTGCCTGCCGGGAGCGACTTCTGAGTGAATAGCCAGGAGTAACCCCTCAGCGTCACTGGGTGTGGCCCAAAAAAACGAAAAAAAAAAAAAAAAAAGAAAATTCATTCTGTAGAGAAACCTTATATATGTCAGGAGTGTGGGAAGGCCTTTTCTCAATCCTCATGTCTTTATCGTCACAAGAAAATTCATACTGGAGAGAAGCCTTAAACTTGTCAGTATGTAAGGCATTCTACTGATCTGCAGACTTCTCTAAGCACAAAAGAATGTATAATGGAGAGATGGTTCCTATGTGTTAAGTGTGCAAAGGTCTTCACTATCTTCAAGGCTTATAAGCAATGGAATATTAAAATAGAAATTTTAAAAATACTAGGTGTGTGGGAAGGCCTTCATTTATTCTCCAGACCTTATCAAACAAAAAATAATACTGGATAGAATCCCTCTTTATATATATTCAGATAGACAGATGGATAGATAGATAGATAGATAGATACAGACTGTAGGAAGTTGTTCATCCATTAATTCAAGATTCACTAGCTATTTGAATATCCATTTTGTTCAGGATCCTTATGCAAGTAAGATATGTGTGGAGAGTTTCACTTGATCTTCAAGCCATACAAGGGCACTGATTTATACCTAAAAGGCATATTACACATTTAAGGATTATGGGAAAGGCTTTGAATCCCCCTCATACCTTAGGAAGTATATAATTAATTCTGGAGAAACAACTCAGATACATCAGAATTGTGGGAAGATTTTTTTATTGCTCCTCAGATCTTTTTACATATATGAAATTATGCATATTGTTTCAGAACATAGTTAAATATGGATGGTGTTTACCTTGCACACCCCTGTACCAGTAAGATTACTGGCATTCTGTAGGTTTCTCCAACACGGGCCAATGTGAAGTAACCATATATTAACCAAGCTTCTGGCTCAAAAATTTTTATACTGGAGAGAATCTGCAGGTCAGGAATAGGGACAGGATTTTTTTATTTCTGAAAGTTTTCTCTTTAGAAAAATCTACATTATGCAGAGAAAGTAGTATGTATAATGTAGTTGGGAAGGTCTTCATTTATGTCCAAAACTTGCTTTCTATAAGATGGCTTATGCTGCAGAAAAGCCGCCTAAAAATACAGAATTTAGGGAGCTTTAAATTAATCCTCAGTGCTTTATAATGCATACTGGGAGAGTGGCATAATGCCCTGTTGTAGCCAACTCAGATTTGATCTTCAACATCCCACAGGGTGTCTCATGAAGGACCAGGAGTGACTCCATAGAGAAGAGACAGAGTAAATCCTGAAATATGATAGATGTGGTGCAAAAATAAATTTGACAATGCATATGGGTTATAAACCTTAATAAGAAGGTAAAGTATTTTGGGAGAACTTTGCTCAGAGTTCAGACTTTAGTAGTTATGGGAGAAATCAGTGCTGTTAAGCCTCACAAAAGTTCTGTACTGTCACCACCCGCAAAAGAAAGCATGCACCAGATGTGGCTTTTGGTTTTTCTTGTGCGGTGCCTAATTTTCCTCCAAAGAATTATCTGCCAGAAGGCCCGTTGGAGAGGTCATTGATCCTTGCTTGGATTACTGGCTATATTTCTGACATTGCTGTGACATTATATATCTCTTTACTTTAATTAATTTGATTTTGTCTCTTTTACTTACTACAGAAATTCAGCCTTAGCTATCCTGTAGTCATTAAAGGAATTTCAGTACCAAAGCAAGCTGCTAGAAGTTCCCTGCTGGCTTAAAATATTCGCAACTCAAAGTCTAGTCAGCTACCTCTTTTTCTGTCACCCTTTTTTACTTGAAGGCCAAGTCAAAACATAGCATCTTCAAGACAATGGTTTTCTATCCCTGCCTTTGAGCATCAACAGCAGAATGATTTCTGCCTGGGGACTCTCCCTGTCACTTTGAATACCTGCTTACAAACAGGTTTGGTCAGTGTAGAATTAGATTCTTTTACTAAGTATAATTATGTACTGCTTTCTTTAGTGTTATCTCTATTACCAGATCATGGAAAATGGGTCTTAGCCCCTAGCTAGACTACTATTTCTCTCAGGTTAAAAATATTTGATATCAGGAGTAAACCAGAATTTCTGCTATCCCTTAATTTACATCAGTAATGACAAGTAGGGCCAGGAACTTTGACATGTAGGAATTTAGCCTTCCTTTTATCGTCTAACTCCAGGTTGAAACCTATTCTAAGGTTTCAAACCACCTAAAGTGTGTATTTGTTCTAAAAACAGTGTACATCACATTCCTTTTCATGCTATGACTGCCTCTTTTTCTTTTTATATACTACATTGCCTGAAGATTAAATTTGTCGCACTCTTGCCAGAAAGGTGTTGACCCCACACATACTGCATGTGGTATCATTATTCATATTTCATGTCCATCCATTCTTGTTTTCCAGCTTTCTCCCCGCAAAGGTTTTCAAACCCTACAAAGGTTTTGCTTAGGGATGCAAACATGTCCGCAACATTGTATTGGGGAAATCATTTGTCATTTGCTCAGCAAACGGACTAAGTATGTTTAGATGCTTTAGAGGTGACAAGGTTCTGACTCTGTTTCACTCAGCCTCACACCTAATTGTATGATTCATATCCCCCTGCATGAAACAACTTTATTATCTATATTGTTGCCTGGTCTTGTGTGTGAGGTATATAGCGGCCTACATAATATGTCTCTTTTGGATCTTTTCTTTATGCCTTCTTTTTCCCATCCATCCTTTTAGGGGAGGACAATGTTCGTATCTGAATAAACTTGATTGCAGTCTGAGAGGAGGGAGCCTTTTGCTGCTAACTTGCTAACTCCTGATTTGGAGCAGCTGGCTAGTTAGTAAACGACATTGTCTTCGATTTTTTTTGCCTCGTTTTACCCTATTGTTTGAATTATATACTGCAGATGAATTTGATAGGAACTATTGCCTCATCCCTGCTAGATAGTGGAAATGGGAAATGGGATAATCAGACCTTAGCATTATGTCCAGGCAATGGCGCACTTCACTGGTGCTGTCTCTGTTAAAGTTCCATGTCCATGTCCTGAACACCTTTCAGGAAAGGGACCTTCACCAGGGTTGTCACCCTGGTATTGTCAGGCCTGTCTTAAATTTTGCACTTCCCCTGTGTGCTAATAGCAAGAAGGTGTATGAGAGGAGGGACTGGCAGGATGGGGATTGGAAAGCAAAATCAGAAACAGAAACAGCTCATAGATCTGGGCTATTATATGAAGTCACTTTGTTCATTCTTCACCCATTTCTGTGATTGTTGACTGGGCTACTGGTTCTGGGACTCTGGTGATCCACTACAATGGTACATTGAATCCTGGTTTTGTTTTGGGACCAACTTCTTCAGTGTTCTGAGGTTACTTCTAGCTTTCTCTCCAAAATCAACTCTTGTAGAGCTTGGGGACTCTATGCAATACTGAGATTTTGGTCCTGCTTGGATTCCTTCAAGGTAAGTGCCCTCCCTATTGTCCGATTGCTCTAGCCCCAGCACAGAGCAATGAGAAAAATGGAAAAACCCCTTTTCTCAGACTTCCTTCAAAAATGATTCTGTTTGATTCTGTTTGTGACCATATATGATGATTTTAGGTGTGTTTCCTGGGTTAATTCAGTTTATCATTCATCACGGGTGCCGGTGTTCAAAACAGAGTCAGTGCTTATGAACAAACTGCTCTCCCCATTGTCCTGAGCTTTTAGTCTTACTGAGATGTTTTTTGTTTTTTGTTTTTGGGTCCCACCCAGCAGTGCTCAGGGGTTACTCCTGCTTATATGCTCAAAAATCGCCCCTGGCAGGCAGAGGGGACCAAATGGGATGCTGGAATTTGAGCCACCATCCTTCTGCATGAAAGCCATACCCCCATCCTATCTCTCCAGTGACTGAGATATTTTCAATGGTTGCAACATAATTCTTCTAGCTCACCGAAGCATATTTTCTATGACTCAGAACAGAAATCCACAAGGGAGTACTCTTGCTCTGATCTCAGAAATCAATACTGGAAGGCTCCAGAAACAACATTCGACACAGGAGATCAAACCACCGGGTGCCTATTGCTAGGCAAATTTCCTATTCAGTGTGTTATGATAGTTTTGGCCCAACTCTTTACATAACCTCATCACAGAGTGTATTGGCTTTGATTTGCTTCTGTTCCTCAATAGAAACAGGGTCAGCTGCCCCCAATAGTAACCTAGAGACTCACTTGTAATGAGGACTCTTTTGTAGTAAATATGTTTTTGGTTTCTAATTTCCCTTTATCTTTGAATCAAATTCTAAAATATTTTGAGAAAATAATGTAAATGCCTGTGTCAACTTCAGAGGATCCATTTTCCTGATGCAGGGTAAAGGATTGAAAATGACTAACAGTCGTCTGCCAAATTTGATCTCACATAACCCTCTGGGATTATGGTCCTTTGTTCCAGGCAGAACAGCACTGAACAATAATCAGTACTTGAGTAAAGGATTGGATGTCATTAGTGAAATGTAACTGCTTCACATTAGAATGCAAGGGGCCGTGTTCCTCTTCTGGGGAGTTGAAGATCAGCAAACCCTGGTTCAGGAGTCTGTCCTCTCTGCAGTGTGTCCTGTATGGGTAATTTGTACAGAAGATACATTCGGAGTAGAAGTGATGACTGCATTTATGGAAGCAGATCTTTAAGGAGTATTTCTGAATTTAATAGGCCAGAGGGGATTAAAGTTCTTAGCTAAATACTGTGAATCTGTAATTATCTTAAGAGAAAACAGGCTCACACCCTAAAACTGCAACTTCACTTGTTGAGCAGAAATGATAAAGGAGTGATTGGGTTTAGAAACCTCAATATCAAGCCCCCAATTGGCCATGTTCCCACAGGGGAACCCATTTACAATATATGTAGGTGTCTAATGATGAGTGTCTAAATCTGAAACAGACAGCTGCTAAGTTTCAGAAACTTCCAATTTCCCTTTCTGATGGCTAATATCACTGGAGCCTCAGGAAGGGCCAATTGCAGAAATAGTGCCGATGGGAAAACTTGAACCAAGATAAGGCCAAATTAATAGAATTGGGGTAGTGTAAAATCCCTGTTACACTCCAGACTTCATTTTTTTAAATTTTGGGCCACACCCATTGATGCTCAGGGTTTACTCCTGGCTTTGTGCTCAGAAATCGCCCCTGGCTTGGGGCAACCACATGGGACGTTGGGGGATCAAACAACAGTCAGTCCAAGACTAGCATTTGAAAGGCTGATGACTTACCTCTAGTGGCACCTCTCCGGCCCCAGACTTCAATTGTTAGATATTAATCTTCCTATCAGATCTACATATGAGGTAATGCCTTGGAGGATGAGGTATTTTGTCATAAGCCACTAGGGTTATTCTCTTGTTTTAGTATCCCAGTACCGTAAGGTCAATGTTCAAGAGAATCATAATAAGGGCCAGAGTGATAGCACAGCATGGTTTCTGAATGCTGATCTATGAGTAACCCCTGAGCATCCCTGTCAACATGATCTTCTAGGAATCATCATGTTCATCCAAGACTGTTGATTGTGACCCTAATGAAACCATGAAAAGAAATGAAGTCACCGAGCCAGAGTGATTTCACTGCATGAAGAAATTTTTCTTGCATGTGTACAACGAGGGTTCAGTCACCATTATCCCATATGGTCCTTAGCCTGCCAGGAGTAGTTTCTGAACATAGAGCCAGGAGTAAATTCAGAGTACCACAGGGGATGTTTCTTAAAAAACACAATTACAATCAAATGACTTAAATCACGTATAAACTTTGCAGAAGGGTCCAGGGTGGTTCTCCCCTATGGCATGTAGGTGCCAGTAGGTTTTCAGCATCAACTCTGTGTGGAGATTCCTCTGAGATGTGTCCAACCATGGCCACTACTCCAGGATGAAGCTCAGGCCCATATTGGGAATAGTCACTGTGTCGTAAACCAGTATACAATGACATGTCAGGTTTCAAATCCACCGTATAATTGGGTTGAGACTGTACTCTTCAGGGCTCTAGATGTTCGTAGTGACTCTTTACTCTGCCTCTACAAGAAACGAGCCTCAACAAACTTTTGCACAGGCATTGCCTGAAGAGAAAGTTGTAACTTGAATCTAGAGAAGTCAGATCACCTACCATATCATAGGAGGTTCTTGGAGTTGTGGCATTGTTACAAGACATCTCTGGGCCAGTTATCAACACCACTTGGTCTACTAAGCACTCCTGGGAATAACACCCAAGCACAGAGGTAGGAGCTCAGAAAGCAAATTGGGATGCTGAAGAAATATCACAAGAGTTGGGTGGTCGCTTTGCATGCAGACTATCCAGGTTTAATTTCTGGTATCCCATAAGGTAACCCCCAGACTTTGGGGTGAAGAGCAAGGAGTAGCACCTGAGTGATACTGGGTATGACCCAAAATAAAAAAAATCAACTCAGGTGTGGCACGAAAATTAGACTTTGCCCAGGATAAAAGTGGTGAGATGGAAAATTTGGCCACACCTGATGATGCTCAGAGGTTACTCCTGGCTATGCACTCGGAAATCACTCCTGGCTTAGGGGACTATATGAGATGCCCAGGGATCAAGAACAGTATGACCTAGGTTTTCAGGTATAAGGCAAACACTCTAATGCTTGTGCCACTGCTCTGGGACACCACCTGTGTTTTTTTGTTTATTTGTTTTTGGTTTTTGGGCCACGCCTGTTGACGCTCAGGGATTAATCCTTGCTATTCGCTCAGAAGTCGCTCCTGGCAGGCACGGGGGACCATATGGGGAACCGGGGGATCGAACCGAGGTCCGTCCTAGGTTAGCGCAGGCACCTTATCTCCAGCGCCACCGCCCGGCCCCAACCACCTGTGTTTTTAATACATTTGAAATCCTTTTCCTATGTTGGCAAATGGATTAAAGACTACAGACCCATGTGAACTTTCCTCCTGAAGATTTCAATTTGTCATAGTTCAACACTAATTTACAAAATAGGTATGAGAATTGCAATTATTATTATTTTTGGTTTGGGGCCAAACCCAGTGATGTCAAGGTTTACTCTATTTCTCTCTAGTGTCCTAAAGAACCAGACTGCAGCTGGTTACAGACCATAAAAGGGAATTTCCATACTTCTAGACTATGACCAACTGTTCCCCATTGTAATATTTCCCTCTCCCCCACCATGTAACATGGCTATAACACTGGGTGAACAAATTCGAATCAGGGTAGCAAATGAAATAATTCAGACCAAGCTGAGGATTAAACACTTATAGTTTGGCACTCTTCTTCTTTGTATGGAGAGATAGCTGCCTGAAAAAACTGTTTTTATTGAGTACAGAGATGACGGGCCAAGCAAGCGACACTTTGGTTTCCTTTTCTTTGTCCCTCCCATATTGGGAAGTAAGGGCAAAGTAAAGGTGGTCGTTTCAGGCTACACTTATTCTGTTCCACCCAGGTTTACAGATAAGACTCTCTCTGTTTGGGGCAAAACCAAGTAGTAAAGGAACAAATACAATGGGACCAACTACAATCTCCATTTTGGATGAAACCAAGTTGTAAAAAAAGATGCAAAGAAACCGGGGATGGTTTTTGGTTTGGGTAAAACAAGGGATAATCTAATAACTGCTATTTTTGTTTCAAAAAATTGAGAAGGGGCCGTGGTAGGGTGGTTGGTGCAGTGGTAGGGTGGTTGCCTTGCATGCTGCTGACCAGGACAGACTGTGGTTCCATCCCCTAGCCAGGAGCGAATCCTGAGCATAGAGCAAGAAGTAATCCCTGCACATCACCTGGTGTGACCCAAAAACCAAAATAAATAAATAAATCAATCAATCAATAAATAAAGATTTCAGAAGGGTACCAAAGTTGTGTTCTAATGTTCTCTGAAAGAGGTGGGAACCTCCAGATCAGAATTAATAAAAATGGTTGTTAAATTGCACAAGCAAGGTAAAAGCTGGGGAAATAAAAAGGAAAAAATAACAAAACAGTTATGGGTGCCTGAAATAGCATAGCAGAGGTAGGGCATTAGCCTTGCAAGAGCAGACCTAGAACAGACCTCAGTTCTACCCCCCGCGTCCCAGAGGGTCCCCCAAGCAGGAGCGATTTCAGATCACAGCCAGCAGTAACCCATGAGCATCACCTGTGTAACCCAACTCATCCCACCCCCTAAAAATGCTGAGTGAAAGAGTAAGAAATAAAGAAGTGCTTGATGTCCAGCTGAGAATGTCCCTTTAAGATATCACTGGGAGCAATTGTGAGGTCACCCAACTCCCAGCTATTTTTGTTCTTCCTTTTCCTTTTCCTGCTTTGGCCCCATCAGCTGCTTCACTGCAACTTGAGTGGTTCGTGGGGTCCCCGCGGGTGCAGGGGGTTCTGGAACAACGATTTCCCAGCGACTCTGAGGTCACCTCAGCCAGGTGAGCGGCTGGGAACCCAGGTAGGTTACCCACAATGGTCTAGATGCGGGAGGTGATGGAGAAGCTGGCAGCTCCCAGGACTCAGGCTTGAACGAGCCCAGGCAGGAATTTTCATACACTAACGAGGAAAGAACAGACCTAGTGATGACAGGGAAGGCCCTGGTGGCTCCTTGGAGTTGGGGTGAAGAACCTGCAGCTCTAGGGGGAATCTTCCCCCCTTCACTCTCTCCAGATCTGGCTCCTGGGGAGGAATTGGGGGATCCAAGAAAGTCAGGCCTGAGCCCAGTCAGTTCTGACCATGGCAGGATGTGACTCAGCATCAAAGGATGTGACTCAACATCAGAGAAAGAGCTTCCCCTGACACACATTCCACAAGAAAGCTGGAAAGCCCCCAGGTCTGAGGAAGATGCTGCCACCATGCCCTCAGGCAGTGGGGTTCTATTTTCCAAGTAGGCTTTTCTGGGTGTTCCCCAATCCACCCTCCTGCGGCTATTCAATTTGGTAAGAGTCCTGTTGCTAGTGTGGTTGCCAGAGTCACGGTGGGGGGCAGTTGAAGGTCTTTGATCATCCGCCCTTGGCCTCTGTTCCTGCTCTGAGAGGGGGACGGCGCAGCTTTCTTTTGGCCTGCAGTGACCTCAGGTCCATGTGTTCCCAAACCCTTTGTTTTTAGTGGATCTCAAGATTTTATAGTCCTGGGGTACCTCCCTGCCTGTTTACTTCTAAATCTTGGTCAGGTACCTAAGGAGTGTGGTCACTAATTTCCTTTTACATTCATTTTATTACTATGTCACTTGGGGGGGGGTTGGTCACATTCGGCAGTGCTAACGGGTTACTCCTGGCTCTATCCTCAGATGCCAGGATTCGAACTACTGTCCTTCTGCAGCCAAAGCAAACGTCCTGCCTTCATGCTATCTCTCCTGCCCCTACTATGACACTTTTTTCTGGATGGATTGCTCTGTAGTACAACTGGAATCCTTGCACACCACTGACC
>PVKC010037443.1:0-12980 GCA_004027635.1 Crocidura indochinensis
GTAGCACAGAAAATCTGGTGGGAAAGTTACATAGAAACCTACCAAACTCCGTGAGCCTTAACAATAACAGAGAAAGCTCAACTAACACCATCCACTGTGTCTAGTAAATCCTTAGACACTGATTTTAGTAACTTCCATGGTGAGATATAATGATCATTTAAAAAAGCAATGTTGATCTAAGTTTTGATAATTCCATATGCCTTTGGGCTGTTAAAGAAATATGAAGGAAATGTACCTTCTTAAAGGCAGGATATGGTGGTGGTGGGAGATTGGAGACACTGATGAAGAGAGGTCATAATGCTGGTGGGATTGGTATTTGAATATTTAGCGCTTAAAATGACTGTATTATGAACAACTTGGTACATCATGGCTTTATAATAAAAACATAGGAAAAAATCTACGCTCAAGTAGCTAACAGTCTGATAATGAAGGGAAGATACAGCATCCAACTGAATACAAAGCATATTTCAATCTCTCACTTAATCCCACACATATAAGTTGATTAAGAGCAGCCTCTGAGTCAAAACCCGGTGGCGCTGGAGGTAAGGTGCCTGTGCTAACCTAGGACGGACCGCGGTTCGATCCCCCGGTTATGGTCCCCCGTGCCTGCCAGGAGCGACTTCTGAGCGAATAGCCAGGAGTAACCCCTGAGCGTCACCGGGCGTGACCCAAAAAAAAACAAAAAAAAACAAAAACAAAAAAAAAGAGCTGCCTCTGAAACATACGACATCTGGGTGAAATTAGAAAAGTCAAGAAAAGTTTAACAAAGAGATAGGCAGTAAAGGGAACTTATACTGCATGTCAAAGTTACATAACGATAAACTTATTTGAGAGACTTTCTGGAAATTGTTGAATGTATAGCAAATTTAGAGATGTCTTATGTGGTAACAAGGATCATTTTCTCTTTTACTGTGTTTTTATTTATTTTTATATCTTTATTTAAGCACCATGATTTCAAATATGATCGTAGTTGGGTTTCACCAGTGCAACCTTCTCACCATCAATGCTACTCATCTCCCTTCTCCCCCAACCCCTACCTGTATTCAAGACAGGCGTACTACTTCTCTCACTCACTACAATTTTCATGATAGTTGTTAGTGTAGTTATTTCTCTAGCTGCTCTCACCACACTTTGTGGTAAGCTTCATATCATAGGTGATCCTTCCAGTCCTCATCTTTATTGTTTCCGGGTATTATCACAATACTATCTTTTATTTTTCTTAAATTCTACAGCTGAGTGAGACTGTTCTGTGTCTATTTCTATCCTTCTGACTTATTTCACTCAGCATATTAGTTTCCATATGATGAGAGCATTGTTTCTTATTCAGTTGATCATAAAGATTCAACGGCAGACATATTTTGCTTATTAAATAAATGAACAAAGAATAACTTAGTGAAAAATTATAGTCAGTGAATGAACTTGGATAAAAAGATCTCCTGAAAGCTTTTTAATTAAGAAGTGTTTATTTTAATCTGCTGGAAAGTAAAAAAAAAAAAAAATAAGATTGTAAAGGAGCTTGGGAGTGGGAGGAACAGATTGACTTCCTTTGATGGTCATCACATAAATGAGACCAGGCTTTTAGATCACTTTGCTGGCTCAGCATTGGGTGTGGACATCCTGTAGGAATGGAATTTACACCTGAGAACAACCAGCTCACTTTAGCTGAGCAGTCATCAACACTGAGCTATCAATAAAGCAACGTTTCTAGCTATTGGAGAGGTGTTTCACATCTGCATTGTGCAAGGCTGAATAACAGTATAACTCTCTGGATCAGAGGTGAAGTAAGGTGAATTTTTTTAGAACTTTCCTAACAAAATCTTGTTGAAATATTTCTGAATTGCAGTTACTGTGAAGAAAAATGCAATGATAATATTAGTTGGGCAATGATCATCCTAAAATTGAAATTCATCTAGAATGATGGCTCAGAAGTTGTACACAATCTACTAGGTAGAAGGATAAGGGCATGGAGGATATGGAGCAAAGGGAGATATGGAGAAGAAAGAAAAAAGAAAGGAGGTGGAGGAAGACAATGAACACATTACAGAATAAATTCCATTATATATAGGAAATAATATTAAAATAATCTCATTTTTATGGAACATATTAGCTAATCATAATTAATACATGAAATGATAGTTCTGATTCTTTAAGTATAATGTGGAGCAGTAAAGAACAAAGTGAAAACCACACAGGGAATAGGAGGGAAATGAGACCTAAGTTGGGGGACAAGGACTGATAATTAGGAAGAAATGTTTTTAAAACAAACAGGCATAGAATCTAAGTCTAGAATTAACACAGGGAACATTTGATTTGAATGACCAAAGATGGATATTGGATTAATTTTTCGAGTATGAATTATCTGGTGAATCTCTCCTTGTTGTAACTCCCAGATTTCATTGGAGGCAGAAACAGAGATCATCAATTCTGTGCTAACACAAGCTCTGAGCCCAAACAATAAATATGCACACAAACACATATTGTAGTTCTTTCTTTAAGATTATGTAGGAGATTAAATTGAGGGTAAACTGAGTGAGGAACACACAGGAACTATTTTAGCTACACTTTTCTATATTTAAAATTAGTTTGAGGTAGTGTTAAAAATTGAATAGCAATGAAAAAAAAGTTTGGAGAGTTCTTAAAAGAACTCACAGTTCAGAGAAAGAGTTTGCTCTTTTGTACAATAACTATGCAGCCTTTCATTCGGCTTTCTTTTATTATCTTCTATGTTTACTTCGATTTTTTTTAATGAAGGAGGAATGCTTTGCCTCTATTGTGAAGTAACACATTATCAGAAAGATAGAGTCAGGATCTATACTCAGTATGATGTTAAAGTAATGAGCATTCCATTCCCGTCACTTCCCCAGCACTAGAAAAAAAAAAAAGTGAACAAATAGTCAGAAGTGACTGTCATCTAAAATTACCTTCCAGTGGATGACTCAGATTAAGAAATGTCTTCACAGAGAAAAAAAATACATTGAAATACTTTGTGCACAGTGGCATACTGTATTTATGTGTGGGGTGGGTATATTTGAGCAGAAAATTTGAGTCCGATCATTCTGCAGTTGGAAAAGATTCGTCCTATTATGAAACAATTTGGAGTTTCTTAAAGTCTCTCCTGTCACTCATAAAAATATATACATAACAAATTTTACATATGTATATGTACAACATACCATAAAATAATATATATTAGGCACAGAAATATCACATTCTAACCCTGTAACTACCAAGTCTGCTGACATATTGCAATATAGCTTTGAAAGCTATCACAAGGATCTATTTCAGATTCATGGAAGGGCAATAATATAGGGAGAATAATTGAATATTTCTTAAGATCTTCTCAGGCAACTTTAATAGTGCAGAAAGCCAGAGCAGACAAAATATTGTAAACTAAATAAATAATTCTTCTCCACAGACACATTACTTTTCATTGTGAGAACTCTAGAGAATACTTATATCTGTTTATAAAGCAAAGTATTTTCTGAACCATTTATATTGCATAAAAAATGGTGGATAATTAATTCTCATTAAATGAAGTAGGGATATTCCACAGAGAGGCTAATAATAAGGCTAATGATGGTGATAACTATTGTTATTGATTACTACAGCCTGTTGCTATTTTATTATGATCATTGTCTCATCATATTGCCAAATATTGATGCTGATTTGAGTGG
Source organism: Crocidura indochinensis (assembly GCA_004027635.1). Taxonomy (NCBI): domain Eukaryota; kingdom Metazoa; phylum Chordata; class Mammalia; order Eulipotyphla; family Soricidae; genus Crocidura; species Crocidura indochinensis. The sequence goes on from PVKC010037443.1 coordinate 3,675, forward strand.
AGCTGAATTTTCATTGTTTATATGCTCCGTAACTTTAATTTTATATGAAATGCATTTTAATTAATTAATTTTAGATGAAATTCTTCCATTTGGTGCTCAAGAGGCCCAAGGACCTCTCCTGGCAAGTGTTAGCCACACAGCAAGGGCAGAAAGATGTGGTAAGACTCTTGGCCCTGCATGCTGGCATTACAAGTCTACCCTATGCTGTTAGGACCACATTAATGATAGGGAGTCTCCAAGGCTACAATAGGTGATGCTCAATGTTTGAGGGAATGTGTAATGCCAGGGATTCAACAGAGATGAGTGACATGGAAAGTACAAGCTTTAACACCTGTACTTTATGTCTGGCATGACACTGAAAAGAAGGGAACTTTAATCTGTGAACCTCATGGTTTTGTTTGAGAAAGAAATACAACAATAACAACAACAACAACAACAACAACAACAACAATAATAATAATAATAATAGAAAAGTAGTTGGGAAAATAACATTAGAATAAAACTGTCTTAAAATAGAACACTTGTAAGTTTTGGTTTTGTTCTGTTTTGGGGCCACACATGGTGAAGCTCAAATCACATCTGGTGACTCCTGGATATGTATTCAAAAATCACTCCTGGCTTGGGGGACCATATGAGAAGCTGAGGGATCAAACTACAGTCTGTCCTAGGTAAGTGCATGCAAATCAGATGTCTTACTGCTTGCGCCACTGCGCCAACCCCAATAGAGAACACTTGTTTTATGTGTCATTTCCATTCTGTTTAACTTTGTTCATTTAACCAACTAACTGAACTCTCCAAGTTTCAGCCACTATATTTTTGGAATAGGAAAAAAATAATAATAACCACTTAAATTTGTTGTGATAATCAAATGTAATAAATGAGGCAAAGAGAAGAGTTTTAGACATACTGTTTCTGAATTTACTGTCACTTTTATGGCACATGGCATGTGTTTTTATGACAAATTAAATACAAGTTTAGCATTTTAAGTGATGGTGATACTATTTGTAACTAAATGTAGATTCTCCTAATGATTTGGGGCCCGTGAGATAGCATGGAGGTAAGGTGTTTGCCTTTTATGCAAAAGGTCATCGGTTCGAATCCCGGTGCCCCATATGGTCCCCCGAGCCTGCCAGGAGCAATTTCTGAGCATGGAGCCAGGAGTAACCCCTGAGCACTGCCGGGTGTGACCCAAAAACCAAAAAAAAAAAAAAAAAAAGATTCTCCTAATGATTTTAATGGTATTATAGATACTTGAATTTGGACTGAGAGTATATAAATACATCTCAAGCAACAATATGTTTGTGTCTTTAATAACTATGTTATTTACAAAAGAAAATATACCACTCCCATAATCTCACAGTCTCCTATCTACTCCATCTAATGCCAGTTTTTCCTATGGTATGTATGAAATTGCTGCAGGCTTAAAAATGTGTATTGATGTAGTAAGCACAAAATGAGACACCAGACACATCATTAGTACTAGTTTCTGACTGTTATTTAAAGGTATGGCATTCATAATAATGCTACATCTCTAAACCAAGCAAACTCCACATACTTGTCCAAATGAACTACAGGGCTATACACCACAGCAGTGCTAAGACTAGTTTCTACCCACATCCTCATCCAGGATAATTTTGCCTGATGTCTGGCTTCCCAGGAAATCCGCATCCTTCAACTTGAGACATCTGGAAATGAAAAGGCAGCACTACTTTCCGTCAAGGATGATATTTCTCCTAATAGTGATTCAAGACTGTTGCTGCACCTGTACAGCAGAATAGATGTGTGTGGAGGTTTCGGGGAAGCATTTGTCAAGTGATTACCCAGAGGGGGGAAAAATGGATGCTTTGAGGTTAATCTTGCAGCAGAAAGAATTTCAAGTCAAACTGTGATGTGGGCTTCTCCATGGAAATGCATGCAGAATTCAGGCCACGGAGACAAATTGAAAAGTGTAAACCTTGCAGGATAATGTTTCTTCAAAGCAGCAAGTGTTGGTGTGTGATAAATAGGACCCTGAGTAATACCCAGAAAATATAACAACAGGATTCTCTGTTTGTGTTTTCATTTGGAACTGTTTTTGTCCCTTTGTTGAGGATACAAGAGACTCATTTAGCTGGCGACTATAAATTTGACACTGTGCCATTTCTCCAAGAAAGCCCCTATTATAATCCAACTGGATGCTGATCCTAATTACAATAATATAGCGGTTGTATTTCCAGCTGTTGTCAACAAAAATGATCCCTGTCACCACAGTTCATCCTGCCAGTCTCAAGTCAAGTATGAACATGTCGAGTCCAAGGTGAATTCTACTTTTAATAAACCCATTTTGTCTGCCCTTGGTTTCTTGAGCAAGCAAAATTTGCCAGTTGACTGCTGGGATGTTAATTAGCAAAGGGCTTATGACACTGTCTATCTCTTTCCATATCTGAAAGTTTCTGCTCTCAATAACAGCACCTATATCCCTCTGCTCATCTCTCATACAATCAGCAAACATTATGGGTCAAATTAACCATCAGACATGCACACAGCCAGGTTAAAGGTTCCAGTTTGCTGACAAACTAAGATGAAAGGCCTTTGGGAAATAAGATGTCAGGGTTTAGGTTGTGCAGCTCTGTTAGCAAGCCTATACTTTTTTTTATGAGCAAGTCAGCACACCAATTCTGCACATTATTCAGAAAGAAAAATGCTGGTGTTGACACCCTGAGCAGGAAAACAAAGGTTTGGTGCAGCGTGAAAATGTGCACACTGGAAAAGCTAAAACTCTCATCATGAGAAGAACACAAACCTCACTTGCAAAAAATCATTTGCAATACATTTTCAGAAAATAAGCGTTCAATTGCAAGTTAGGATAAAAAGGCAGAATTCTTCCAAAGCAGAAATTCAGATGGGCCTGCACTGTGAGCTGCCTACCATTCTCTACAACTTCTGACTTAACCTTCCATCTGCTTTCATATAATTTGCATATGGCCAAGCCGTGGATAGTATGTACATGTCTGGACCTAATATTTAACAAAGTATTACTTAAACATTCTCACATTTCAAATTACACAAGCATTGCAGATCACTCTAAAGATGCAGTTGCTTCATTTTTTGCTTGTTTGTTTGTTTGTTTTTGGGCCATACCCATCAGCGCTCAAGGTTACTCCTAGCTCTGTGCTCAGAAATCACTCCTAGCAAGCACAGAGGACCATATGGGATGCTGAGATTCAAACCACCCTTGGTCCTGGGTCAGCCACTTGCAAGGCAAACACCGTACTGCTGTGTTATCTCTCTGGCCCATTGCTTCATTATATTTTTTTATTATTAGACCTTTAATGATGTGTGTGGTTTATAATTATTTTGATAAAATAAAACCTTCAACCCATCTTCTCAGGTCCTCCTTTTTAATTCCCCCCAGTACTACACAAAATAGCCACAAAAGGGGCACAGGTATTGCTATGACAACTTCTTTGCTTGTGCCAAATAAGCATAAGAACATTTCATAAGACATGCATATCTTGTTGATGGTTAAATTATCACTTACTAGAGACCAATGCAAATGACCTTGGTATTTTGAATATGTCATGCTAAATCCATTCCCTTTCAGTTTTGTAAGACTGCACAACAGTGCTTGACTGGCATGTATCTAGAGAAATTTCTTGCTGATTTTTCAGTTGTGATTTCTCTCCCAACACCCACTATGACATAGCACAGACCAGATTTGCTTATAGAAAATCTAGGAAGTAAATGGTGGTAGCCAATACATTTTTCTCTTTGAAAGTAATATACCATCACCTTCAGCATTTATTTGTTCTAAGATGTCACAAGTTAATTTTTTTTCAGTAGAAGGACAGCCTAACTTTTAACAGGATTTTCTTAGTAGTGCTATTTAGTTATAGAAGATACCTATCAAACATCAAAGAGGTGTCTATGGGTCTTTGCAGGATGAAGAGAATTAAATATACATCAGTAAAAAACTAGATTTTTTTGTTCTGCTTCCATCTCCCCCACCTTGTTTTTGTGGGGAAAGAGATCAGTGCTATACCTCAGGGTGCTCAGGGGCTACTCCTAACTGGTCTAAAGTGATCCCTAACAACCAATGCTTGATGTTCAAGGAACAATATGGCCTCAAAGATCAAACTGGGGTAGGAGACAGGCAAGGCTAGAGTCTCATCTCTTTTTTATCTCCTTTACTATATTCCCAGCTTAATTCTTACTTCATTAACCCTGTGTATGGAGAACTCTACCCTATCAAATTCTGGAGCAAATGGTGAACAGTTCTATGTAATGGTTTAGCTGTAAGCACAAGGCAGGATTCCACTTCCTTCCAGGAAGTCCTGTTCTGAAAACTTATGAAAAATTTAAAGCAATATTGTATGAGTATGGGTAACTGAAAATCTCATCATTGACTTTACATAGGAAAAGGTACTTCTGCGAGCTCACAAACACCAGAGTGATTAGTTTACTAAGAATGTTATTGTAATCCTATAATATAATCATACCCTCCCTTTTATTGGTGATCAACCTTGTGATTTGTAAAGAGGAACAAAAGCAGGATGCAGTTGCCATTTCAATGGCAACTCTCTGTTAAGTCTTATCATCTCCCCAAATCCTAAATGATTATTTCACCTTCTATCTTCTTTTGCAAAGGCCTAACCATGACTCTCTGGGTGTTCTACTCATGTGCCAACTCTCATCGTGTAGTAAAAAGTTACTGCCAAATTGTACCTGCTCCAAGTTGTATTTATTATGAAAACCAGGACAGATTCTTAATTGCAGTCAGGCGGATGGGCAGCACTGGAATGTAGCTTGTCATTTCTTTGGCTTTATGATTTGGGACATAAAATGGGGGACATAAAATTTTGCTTCCATATTTTATTCTGAAATATAAAGAGGCATATACAGTTTTTGTAACTTTATGGAATATCCATACCCACTTAGCATTTTGCACTTAAAATTAAACTGAAACATTGTAGAACAATTAAGCACTTGAGAAAATGCATTAGAACATAAAGATGCCTTTTTTCCAGCCATGCATCATTCCAAGGAACATCTGTATTGTGCATTTGGGTGAGAGAAATAAGATGTAGTATATGAAAATATGTAACTTTAAGAATCTCAGCCATGTTTACTATGCACAAGAGAAAAATACCTTCCACCTTGCTCACAAACAACACTACGAATGGTGGCCTACCCACTGCTTTTGCAAAAATATAATGAGGACTATTGGAGGCTGGATGTGAAAACTAATAAGCTGTCTGGTTTACAGTTCTATGTGCGTAAATAAAGTCTTTCTGAATAGAAAAGATTCTTTCATAATAGAATAGAAAAAAATAATGTGGAGGTATATTTTCTTTTCTAAGATGGCCAATTTGAAGTAGCCAAGTCTTTGCTAATATGTAACATGTGAACTGAAATCCTGTATATTCATAAAAAGCAAATTGGCATAATTTATGCTATAAAATAGCAATAAATTGTTGACCTTTCAAAAATGCTGCTACCAGATACACTGTTGGTGCCTTCTGCATATGTGAGGATTATAGCAGGGGCAAGTTCATTCATTCTACTTTAGTCTTATGAACCCATTTGTTCATTCATCTGGACAAAGTCTATTTGCATAAAGTATACTCTGTGCTGACTCTCTGAGTTAAGGTTGGAAAAAGAAAGTGTAGCAGGGTGTCTGTCCCCAGGGGTATATGAGTTTATTCTAGTCATATTCTCCCATGATTTTGCTTTATTGCAGAAAACTGTACTAATCTTTGCTAAATTTATATCTAGAAGGAGGCAGCAGCACAATGCCAAGAAAACACTTCTGTATTGCAATTATAATGTTATAAACTTGTTCCCATTATCTTACAAAACTGAGAACATGGTTCTCATCAATGACTGCCACGATTTGTACAGTAAGCACATTTTCTTCAAGTAGTTCCAAACCTCTATGCCCCTAATCTGAAAAATGGGGACAGTATCATTCCTCTAGATTTTTAATCTGAGGTTACAAAAATAGAACAGGTAAGTAGTATTCCCTAAGCAAAGAGACCCTGTCTGGGGAGCCCAGGGCAGGTGGCTTGATTTTTATTATTGGATATAGTATAAATTTGAGGTCAAGATGCATGAAAGCAAAGTATAGTCAATTTAGTGGTTATTCATTTCTTTAAAAATAATACTTAAAATTGAGTTTAATTCACTAGCTAAAATCCAGACCCTAAAAATAAATTCAACACCATCCCACAGAACTGAGTCTGCCAGTCTGCCAAGATGGGTGGGTTGGAGGTGACAGGAGATCTTGAAACCCTGGTGAAGGGACATTGGCATTCTGGTGGTAGCTGATGTTGGAATAACAGATGCCTGAAACTCTGCTATAAAAGTATTGCAAATTCCAAGATCCCAAGTCAAAATTGGGGCGAAAATAGCAGTGAAGGCACTCATTCATTTTCTTTTCTCCCCAACCACCAGCTTTGTAAAAATAAAACTCTCTGACTCCTTCCATTAAAAAATCCACTGTAAAGGATTTAAAGTGTAATATGTGGGGTCAGCGAGGTGGCACTAGATGTAAGGTGTGTGCCTTGCAAGTGGTAACCAAGGAAGTACCGCAGTTCTATCCCCCGGCATCCCATATGGTCCCCCCAAGACAGGGGCAATTTCTGAGCGCTAAGCCAGGAGTAACCCCTGAGCATCAAATGGGTGTGGCCAGAAAACAAGAACAACCCAAAAAAAAGTGTAATATGTGAATATTTAAAATGATTGCCCATTCACACTAATTAAAATTCCCAATCACTTCACATGCTTTCTTTTTTCTTCAATGACTAAAAACTTTTTTTAACCTCTAAATATAATGAAAAGATTTCTATCTTTGTGAAAGACAAAATGAGAAAATTCTCTTTTAAGTATCTAACCTTGGGCTGGTACAGTAAGTACTGTCTTATTATCTGTCAGTCCAGGTGAGATTTCCACCACCCCCATCTGATCTCATGAGCATGTCAATAGTGATTTCTGAGTGCAGAGACAGGAGTAATCCCTGAGCACCACCATGTGTGGCCCAGAAATAAACAAACAAAAAGTCTAACCTGGCAAAGTGTCAATCCACTAAACCATTGGGATATTAACAGGAAAAAGAAAGTCTTAAGCAAAACAGCTTTAATCGGGAAATCAATAAAAATCTAAAGTATCAGCAAGGCATATTAAGGATGGAATATCATTGGCAAGAAAGTGGAAGCAAAGATAAATATAACTGCATTAAACTGAGAAGATTCTGCACTTCAAAGGAAATAGTAAGATACAACGGCTACCCAGAAAATGGGAGAAATTTTACCCAATAATTATCAGATAAGGCATTTATATCTAAGATTTACAGGGAATGATTAACCTTTACAAGAAAAAAATATAACTCCATCAAAAAAAATGAGGAAAAAAATGAGCAGCCATTTCCTCAAAGAAGAAATACAGATGGCCAAAAGGCATATGAAATAATAATCCTCATCACTAATCATCAATGAAGTGCAAATAAAAATAATAATAAGATATCATCTCACACCACAGAGACTAACACACACCACACACACAGAGAGACACACACAAATAACAATAAGTGCTGGATTGGATGAGGGGAGAAATGGACTCTCATTCACTGCTGGTGGGAATGCAAACTGGTCCATTTTTTTGGAAATCAGTATGAAATTTTCTCAAAAAAACCCATAAACTAAGCATCCATATGATCCAGCAATAATATTATTAAGGATATAACACAGGAACCCAAAACCTCAATACACCCGTATGTTCAGTGCAGCGCTATTTACAATAGCCACAATCTGGAAACAACCCAAATGCTCAGCAACAGATGAGTGGCTAAAGAAATTGTGATACATCTACACAATGGAATACTATGCAGCCATTAGGAAAAATTAAATCATAAAATTTGCTTAAATGTGGCTGGCCATGGAGACTATTATGCTGAGGGAAATGAGCCAGAGAGAATGGAATATACATAGAATAATCTCACTCATTTGTGAGACATAAGAAAAACAAGAGATAATATGGTAATAATACCCAGAGACAATAGAAGCAAAGGTCAGGATGTCTTGCCATAAGTAGCAGCTCACCACAAAGCAGTGAGTGTAGCTAGAGAAGGGGCTACAAGGACAATGATAGTTGGAACTGATAGCTCTGGACAAGAACGCAGTGCTGAAAGTGAAAAATCTAAAAGGCAAAGCACTCCTCCATTAATATTCAATAGTGTAAACCACAGTTTCATAAAGGAAGGAAAGAGAGAGAAAGAGATAGAGAGAAAAAAGAAATTATCTATTTTTGAGCAAGGAGAGAGTGGGGGTCGGAAGGGACTTGGTGACTGAAAGAGTGCACTGGTAAAATATGGTGTACATTTATTGTATGGCTGAAACCCTACAATGATCAATTTTGTAACCACGGTGCTTAGATAAAGCAATTAAAGATAATGTATAAAGAAAGTTTTGTTTTGTTTTGTTTGTTTTTTGGTTTTTGGGTCACACCGGCAGTGCTCAGTGGTTATTCCTGGCTGTCTGCTCAGAAATAGCTCCTGGCAGGCACGGGGGACCATATGGGACACCGGGATTTGAACCAACCACCTTAGGTTCTGGATCGGCTGCTTGCAAGGCAAACACTGCTGTGCTATCTCTCCAGGACCTAAAGAAAGTTTTTTTTTTTAAGTAAGCACTGCCAAAGCTACCCCAAAGTTTATTATTTCTAGATGCTTGCTATATCTCAAGTTTTCTTTTAGGCACCTGAGAAACGACACCATTTCTGTTGCTTTTATGAAGGAGAAGGTAGGAAAATAAAAGTTAACTGTCAAGCAATGTGCCGAGGTGCTAGAAGGGAAAGTCATGTGCTGGATCACACAGGAAGGGTAGCTGAACAGCAAAAGCTAGGTTTCCCTTAGGAGGCAATGTTCTTGAGATTACTCAAAGGTATTCAAATTGAGTAAAAGTGGATGTCTGAAGTCAAAGTTCCCAGGTGGGGTTACAAAGCAGAAAAACTCCACATAAATAAGATTAATCTGGTTGAAGCTTTATAGAGAAGGTCAGACAAGGTTTTAAGTAGCTTTTTATACATATCAACAGAATTTGCTACATAAGCCCACAGGTTTTCAATCTTCCTATTTTTCTAGCTTTTTCCACTAATTTTTCATCCTCTTTTTTAACCCATACATTTCTATGATTAGCCAACATGGCTACCGAAATCAAACCCATATTTATACTTAATTATTTTGAGGGCACTTTTTACCTTTTATACATACAGATTTTTCCATTTTAAACTACAATCAATTTTGTGGGTCAAAGGGATAGCTCAGCAGGTTGA
>PVKC010037444.1:0-12983 GCA_004027635.1 Crocidura indochinensis
AATTTCTGAACTTAGAGCCAGGAGTAACCCCTGAGCACTGCCGGGTGTGACCCCAAAACAAAAACAAAAGCAAAAAGAATGGCCTAAAATATATTTATAACCCCAAAATTTCAAATGTTCTCCTCCCTTTGTCTTCTCTCTCTTTCTCTCTCTCTCTCTCTTTCACACACACACACACACACACACACACACACACACACACCACCGATTTTCATGTCACAGAATTTAGGTGCTTTGTTTGAAATGCCTCTTCGGCACATAAAGCTCTCACTTTAAAATCTGTTGGGAGGGGATGTGAAGGTTAGACCCACAGCACTCCTCAAGGGCTGTTCCTAGGTCTCTGGTCTCTGCTCAGGACTAACCTCGGACAATGCTGGGAGTAGGAACACAGGGATCAAACTGGTGGTCTACATGCAAGGCAAGTGTCTTACCTATCCAGCCCTAAGCCCTCATTTTAAAATTAGAAACAAGCCCTTAAAAATCTCATTACTTTGCTCAGAGTTCTGCAAGGTGGCTAGTGAGCAAAAGGCCATGCGGGCTAGAGTTAGTTCCTGCCTCTTAAGGTCACAGCCAGTGGCAACATCCTTACTGTTCAGTGGCCACTAAGTTCAGTTCACCCTCTGTTTGACTCATGGGAGCCTGTCATGTTTGGAAGGAGAGAGAAAGTTTATTATATAAATTGTTTCTTCTCATGTAATGTTTAGATCCCCTGAACCTTTCTTTGCTTAGTTTTGTTCTGAATTATTAGTGTTCGTTCGTTTTATTTAGTAAACATTTACATATCTTGAGTTAGAAAATATTTTCTCATCTTTCAATAGAGGAGTTTATAACCTGTGAAGTTCTCTGGTTCATAAAATTTTTATGAGCGGGGTTTAAAATAAAATTTCCTGAGTTTTTAAAGTAGCCAGATCCGAAGAAGCAATCTCTCTTGCAAGGGCCAATGTGTAGCTCAGTGGCAAAGTGCTTGCCTGGCACATATAAGGTTCTGGATTTGAGCCCTGGAACTGCAAGGGAAAAAAATAAGAAGAAAAGAAATGCTGTTGTATTTGGATGTGACTGGGCTTAGCAAACCACCCTGGCCAGCATCAGGCCAGGCTCTAGGCAGTGCCAGAGCAGACCGCACAGCTTGGCAAGAGGGCAGTACTTCTCTGTGCCTTCACCTTCTCCACTGAGTGCTTGGGTCTCCAGACTGATGAATGAACTTCAAGAGCTTTCTTTGAATTGCATAAATCAGGTGGGGGAAGAAAATAAAACCATTATTGGAATGAGCTGTATGTTCTCTTTGGCTTCTCAGTTGACACAGATAAAATACTGACCTCTTCAAAAGCTTGGAAAATTCCTTTTTGTTAACAGAGCCAACATACTAGGGCTGGAGAGATGGTACTGCAGGTAAAGTGCTTGCCTTGTATACGGAGAACCTGAGGTTCCATCCCTGACACAATATGGTCCCTAAGAGTTATTTCTGAGTATAGAACCAAGGGTAAACCCTGGGCGTGGCTGATGTGATACATACACCAAAAAAAAAAAAAAAATAAAAGAGCCAACATAGTAAGAGAAAATATTTAACTTTTGATTTCTGTCCCAGGAAAGTTAATATTAAAAAATTGTCTAAATGGCCAGAGCAATAGCACAGTGGTAGGACGTTTGCCTGGCATGCGGCCTACCTAGGACTGACCTGGGTTAGATCTCTGGCATCCAATATGGTCCTCTGAGCCTGCCAGGAGCGATTTCTGAGTGCAGAGCACTGCAGGAGTAACCCCTGAGCACTCCTCAGTGTGTCCCAAGCGAGTCCCTCCCAAATAATGCCTAAGTGCCAGGAGGTAAGGTATTGGCCTTGTAAGAAATTGTAGTAGCCACATGCTAGTTTGAAGCCCTGGTACCACATGTGCTTCCCATGGCCCTAAAACCAAAAAGTCACCATCCATTCATCCATCATCATCATCATCATCAGCTGTGTTTTCAGATGCAGAAGAAGCAAATACATTTCTGCAGACTAGATCATCAGCTTCAGGCAGGCTTCCTAGACAAATTTTTCTTTGAACAATTTTATCTTCTCCTACTACTTGTAGTGGACTCAGAGCTAATATAATCAAGAACAGATTACCTGAGGCAGGAGCAATGGTGCAGAGATAGGACATTTGCCTTGCATGCTAGCGGTTCAGGATCCCCAGCATCCCATATGGTCCCCCAAGTCAGGAACGGTTTCTGAGCGCATAGCCAGGAGTAACCCCTGAGTGTCACAGGGTGTGGCCTCCAAAAGCAAAAAAACAAAACAAAAACAAACAAAAGAACAGATCACCCAATCAAATAGCGCCCTCCCCCCAAAAATTTCATGTGGCATTTAAAAAAATGTTTTAAAAATTGTGATGAGTCTCAACCTTCTAGTAGCTGTGAGCCAGTTTTTTTCCTCCTTCCTTAAATTTTAATATTTTGTCTATAGTCAAAGTGACTGAACTATGTACCTCTATACCAAGTCTGACGCACTATGACATTTAAGTTCCTTTTTCAAAACCTTTGTAAAAAGGAAAATCAAAGTGCTATTGCTGTCCTCTTTGACTGTTGTTTGTATTTAGCTCAATAATGCTATATGACACTGACTTGTTAAATGGAGTCCACTAAAATGAGTTCATCAGTATCTTTGGGAGGAATATATCTTTGAAGCTGAGACTTACATTGTTTCTGTCAATCTAAATAGTTTGCCTTCCAAGGAAAAGTGTATGTGTGGGCTTGAATATTCTAGATGGTTATTACAATGAAATCAAGATTTATGAAAGGCTAGAAGGATAGTACAAGGGTTAAGGCACATGATCTGGATGGAGGCAGTCAAACCAGATTTGATTCCCACACTACCTGGTTCCCTGAGCATCATGGGTACGACCATGATGGTCTTTGAGGATCACTGTTTATGCTCCTGGAAATCCTTGAGCACTGTCAGGGTGGCCCAGGGAGTTCCTAGCACTGCAGGACCTGGGTAGCATGCTGTCCTTGGGTCCTCATAGTAAACTGTCAGGATGGTCATTTTTTTAAGGCATCACTTAGGAGACTAACAAAACAATACCAGAGTTCCTGAAAGTTCACCAGGAAGTGATGGGGCTGGCAGCTGAAAAACAATGTAAAATTGTCCATATCACACTGTTCAACTAGAACTACAAGTCAGAGTTTCCATTCAGTTCTCTGAACATCTGTGTGTTCTCTGCTAAGAAAGATGGGGACAGAGGTTAATATTGTGCTATAGAAGAGTAGTAGCTTATCTCAGACTTTTGCTGATTTAACTTCAGGAAAAAGATTCTTTGAACAATCTGGTGTCAAAAGCCAAATTGGTCAACTGTGCCACCAAGAGTCAGTTCATACACTGATTCATAAGAAAAAGCCTGAGTAGAAGGATCAGGTCCAGTTTTGAACATCATTTGCTACTTGGACTTAATTATATCAAGAATTTATTTGGCACCAAGAAGCCTCTGTGAATGCTTTTCACATGCATGGATGGAGCATGACCCAGGGACAAAAAAAGAACCTAACAAAGGGATTAGGCCACATGGGAGCAGATGCTACAGTGAAATGAAGACTCACTAACTCAGGAGCTTTCTTGACCTCATGGTGAGCAGAGGGAAGTGTTGGGAGTAGAAGGAAGACTGGGATACTGAGTGCAGGATGTACTTGGAGTTCTGACAGGTTAGGAATATTTCTGTGAAGCCAGGGAAATAAATGTTGGTCATGGGCCCCACAAAAATCAGGCAGTGATCTATGATGGATGCACATGTGTGAAAAAGAGAATCTCGACACACTTTTCCATTGTTTGCACCTCTGTAGAATTCATCAGCCCATAGAAGAGAGCATAGTATTATACCAAAGAAATGGGGCCCATGCTATAGAGGTAATGCTTTTTATTCTGAATGAGTTGACGGAAAATTGATGTTCTCTACTCTTGCCAGAAATTTGGTTAGTTTGTACTGCAAGGTTATTCATTTACATAGATTGGGCTGGAGTTTGCTGGCCCTGTTTCAGTCATTTTGAGCAGAAACAGAGAAATTAGAGATTTTGACAGATTTAGAAACAGCCACATCTCTGGATCCCATAGGAGAAGGTGTCCAATAAAAGCCGTGTATTCTATATCCACTGCTGAATGAAGAAGAATTCATTGCGAGACCATCTGCTTCTGTGGCTGCAAAATGAACTTTTCCAAAATGCTGGTAATGCTAATCTTGGCTGACAGACAAAGAAGATTGACCAAGAAAGAAAATTGCAAAACTAAAGGAGCAATTATGCCTTGTTTCTCAAAAAAAAAAAAGTTTGTGTGTGGGAGCTGGAATGATAATACAGCAACTGGGAGTTTGCCTTGCTCATAGCCCACCCAGGCTTGATATCAAGCATACTACATGGCCCCTCCAGTCCACCAGGAGATATCCCTCCCTCAAAAAGGAGATAGAAGTTAATAATGGCAAAAATAAACAGGGGCATAGGTATACTTAATTTTCAAACATTAACAAAATGAACTTATTTTATTTTATTTTATTGACCACACCCGGTGATGCTCAGGGGTTAGTCCTGGCTATGCACTCAGAAATCAGTCCTGGCTCGGGAACATGTGGGACACCAGGGATTGTACCAAAATCCATCCTTGATTGCCGCATGCAAGGCAAATGCCCTACTACTGTGCCACCTCTCCGGGGCCTACAAAATGAACTTTAAACAAAGTTATCTTAAAGTAATTTTGATATTTCCCAGTCATCAATCATAAATAAATAATAAACAAGGTATGTTAATTTAGAAAAATGAAATATAAATCCTATTTGTATTCTGTATAAAATAAAACAGAGGATAGAAAGAAAGGTAGCTCTGAGGATAAGGTGCTTGTCTTGCACATGGCTAATACAGATTTGAACCCTGTAACCCTGAAACCCCATATGGTTCCCTGAAATCTGTCAGGAGTGTGCTCTGAATGAGAAGCCCTGAACAACCCATACACCCCCAGGATATGACCAAATCCCTCCATCCCCAGCCAAAATTAAAAAAAATTTTTTTAAAAATTTAAAAATACCTTCCCAACAAAACAAAGAATGATTACTATAAAATTAACTAGTGCAGGTTCAGTAATTTGATCATGCCGAGAGGTGGTCTGGCATACGCCTCTGATGATCATTGCTCCTTATGCTGTAGAATACAGTAGAACTTAATGGTCAAAGAACATACACTGGAGTCAGTTGGGTCAGGCAGATGTGGGAAGGAAATCTGAATCTGTCATTTAATTTCTGGGAGATTTGGAGCCTTAATGTCCTTATCTATAAAATTGGATAATAATAGCACTGGTGGGGGGGGGGGCAAGAGATAGCACATCAGTAGGGTGCTTGCCTTGCAAGCAGCCAATCCAGGATGGATGGTAGTTCGAATCCAGACATCCCATATGGTCCACTGTACCTGCCAGGAGTGATTTCTGAAAGCAAAGTCAGGAGTAACCACTGATCGAGGCTGGGTGTGACCCAAAAGGCAAAATAAATAAATAAAGTGCAGTTATTTAAATAGTTAAAAATAGCACTAAATGACCCTTATTCTATTGAATAAGCTGTCATTGTGATTATTATCATACTTAAAAGGCTAATATTTAGTGCTTCTTTTGTAGGTGATGTTAAAAAATTGCTGAGGGAATTAGACATCATGAATTCTATCATTTCTCAGCTTGCTCCAGAAGGTAACTATACATCCTCTACTTTATTCATTGATTTGTTTATTTGGGGTTTGGGGACCATACTCCATAGTGTTTGGGAGCTACTCTCTACTCAGTGGGGTCCTGGGAATCAAACTGGGACCAGACATGTGCAGGGGAAATTCCTTCACCTCTGTACTCTCTCCATGGCCATATGCTTCAAACATGAGACTGGCTGTTTTTTTTTCACAATTGATTATATTCCTTGTAGACAATATATTTATGAAAATCATTAGTGGTTACTTGTCATTAAAATCTCTAAGACCCAAGTGGGCTACAACCAAGATAAGACTTGAACAGAGCTTTGGATCTTTGGCATGCTTTTGAGCATGGGTTGTAGAAGCAATTGGCATACTTGTGTTATTTATTTTTGATATGCAGAAGAAATTGTTATCCATGAGTTTGCTAGTCTTTGCCTAGCCAACATGTCTGTCGAGTTTATGGGCAAAGTGCAAATATTTGAGTGCGGTGGATTGGAGCCACTTATCAGACTGCTGAGCAGTCCAGACCCGGATGTGAAGAAGAATTCCATTGAATGCATTTACAACCTGGTACAGGTATGGGGCCTTCATCTAGCATTTTGGGAAAGCATAATTATAGAATAAAAGTTTCCTTTTTTTTTTTTAATAAAAAAGGAAGTCTTTTAAAACTCACGGGTTTTCACTCATTCACTAACTCTTGAAACTACTTAGGAATTATTTTTTAGAAAATAAATAATTCAATATAAGTGTTCCCATGTTTCTCCCATATTTTCCTATATTTTTCACCAAGTAGAAATGAGAAGAGTTACTCTACTTCTCTAGCAAGAACGGCTTAGCAGAACATTCATCTCCTAGGGTGGGATAACCAAGTGCTAGTCCAAGTGCCATCAGACAATATTGTTTTCCCACCTAGTTTAAAAGCTGCAAGTTTGTGATTATGGACTCTGTGGGAACAAGCTCCTTCCATGACACAGTTTAGCTCCTCTTTGTTTCTTCCTTGCCTCTATTTCTAGCTGTCCACCCTCAGCAACTTTGCCATTTTTCCTTCTGTTGTCTCCTCCTCCTCATGAAGACACCATCTTTTAGGGACACAACTGAGTGTCAATCCTTTCGTCCATGCCCTGAATCCTACCCAGATCTGGGTTTCAAACAAAACCATCTTTAGAGATAAGGAGGATTAGAACTTCAACATTTCATTTTGGGGTGATATGGTTATTAACCTCCAATAGGAGAACAATGAACCAACAGAAAAGTGTGTGTTTAAATAAAGCAAGTAATAGAATTGTATGTATTTGGGAATAGCATAAAATCGAAATTTATGGAATATGTATTAAATCTAAAACCTAAAACATGGCTGGGGGTGCTAGAGAAAGATCTAAATGAACTGGAGCACATGTTTTGCCTGTAGGAGGCCCGGATTTGGTCCCTAAGCCCACACTGTTACCCAAGCACCACTATGAGTGATCTTCAAACACTGAGTTGGGAGTATTTCCCAAGTACTACTAGATGTGTGCTCCCCACTACCATGGGGGTAGTTCCAGGTTGAAGACAAGAGTAAATGTATTTTCTCATCTGAGTCTTTCTTGTGCTGTATTTTAGTATGACACCAGTTATATTGCTTTCCATGCATTGCAACCCTTAATTAAGATCAACCTATAAGTATAATGTCTGAAGGAAACAATACTGGAGCTCCGTGGAAGGGTGGCTATAAAATGTTAAACAGTGGAGCATTTTTGCATTCCTTTACCTTGGCCCTGTTTTGATTGAAAAGGTCATGACTGAATAGTTGGGCGTTGGAGGGCTTTGCATGCCTTGTCCATCCATTGCTCACCCCAACCACACCCTGCTCCACCACACACACAAAGTGAAAGGTACACAGTAAAGAGCTGCTTGTATACCTCCTGAAGAACCTCAGTAGTATATGTTCCAACTAAAGGTCATGTGTCAGAACTCAGCCTGATAGAAACTCATATTCACAGAGCTTGCCAGTAGATGATTGTGTGCATGTAACTATTTCCTTGTCATTTCATCTGAATGCAGATGGTCAGAAATTAGTGCCCACATTTTATTTTTATCAAAGACTATTTGAAACAAAATGTAGAGTGTAAAAAGCACTACATTATTCATAGATTTGATTCTAGGTAGAGGAATTTTCTATATTAAAACAATAACCACAAGTGCCAACTTTCATAGTTCATATCTATTTCATGTCTATTTTATGTCATGTCTGCTTTGTTTAAATATTTTAGTATTGCCAACTAAGAGTTTGCCTACTTTTGTGTGTGTTATTTTGAAGGGAATATAGGATAAAAGATGGGGTACTTATAACTATGTATTTACTTTTAGAAAAGAGGGGTCCTCTATTCTTGGGAAAGTGGTCTGCTATTTTATTTTTTTGTATTTTGTGGCAGGATTTTCAATGTCGATCTGCAGTTCAAGAGCTAAATGCAATCCCACCTCTATTAGAACTCTTGAAGTCAGAATATCCCGTTATTCAGTTGTTGGCTCTCAAAACTTTAGGTCTTCTTACATATGATAAGGAGACACGGACAATGCTAAGAGATAATCAAGGAGTGGAGCAACTTAACAAGATCCTAGAAACCAAGGTAATTTTACTTTATGAGGAAATGTGGTTATAAAGTATGAATGGTCTTCAATAAAATTGTCTTCTATTTGAATATGGCACTATGAATATAAATATATAATTGGCTTACTGATATGTAATTAATATGATAGTTAAGTCAGTTCAAAATACTTTTTTAAATTTTCTGAAAGATTCCTTAAAAAGTTAAAAATAGGGGGCCCGGGAGATAGCATGGAGGTAAGGCGTTTGCCTTTCATGTAAAAGGTCATCGGTTCGAATCCTGGTGCCCCATATGGTCCCCCGTGCCAGCCAGGAGCAACTTCTGAGCATGGAGCCAGGAGTAACCCCTGAGCACTGCCGGGTGTGACCCCCCAAACCCCCCCAAATAAAGTTAAAAATAGGACCAGGAAAGTGGCTCAGTGGTAGAGCACATGTTTCATATGTAAGACCATGGGTTCAATCCCTGGCACCACATGTACATTTAAAAAAAAAAGATTTTAGATTTAAAGTGGATTGATGCATATCTGGCACGCACCAGTCCCAGTTTTCCATCCCTGGTAACATAGGACACCTAAGGCATTACTAGATGTGGCCCTGCAGGTCCCTGAACACCTTGGAATAAACCCCAGCACAGGGCCAGGCAGCAGCATATCTTCAGGTTCTGGCACTGAACTAGATGTTTGGTCTAATATTGTGAGGGGTGATTGAATATATTTACCAAAGCCAGTATATGGAAACAATTGTGCAACTGGTGGATGAATGAAGACAATGTGGATTAAATGTTCTCTCTCTCTCTCTCTCTCTCTCTCTCTCTCTCTCTCTCTCTCTCTCTCTCTCTCTCTCTCTCAGTCTGTCTCCCCATCATGATTACTAGCAACCACAGAAAGGGCATTATGTCATTGCAACAATTTGAGTGGACCCTTAGAGTGTTAGGCGAAGGAAAAATAAAGCAGAGAGGGGAAGACAAATAGCAACTAATCTCATTTGCATGTGGAGCAAAATGGTTAGGCAGGGTGATGTCACTTTAGAAGCAGAACAGTCTCTTTGTGGTCTCTGTCACAACAAACTTAATCACACTGTGTTCTTTCTGCTGTCCAGTAGTCCAATGTAAACTATGTAAATTTCTTTTTGCACGACTTTCTGAAGTTGTGTTTGCTTTTACTATTAGGAATGGAATGACCTTCATATAGAAGCCCTTGCAGTGGTGGCCAATTGCCTTGAAGATACGGAAACTATGTGGCTGATTCATCAATCAGGTGGTCTTAAGAAACTACTAACATTTGCAGAAAACTCTACAATTCCTGAAATTCAGAAGAATGCAGCCAAAGCAATCACTAAAGCAGCGTATGATGGTATGCTTCATTTACATAAACCAAAGACACATATTTCCCTTTATATTCTTGATTGTGATGGATATTGGAATAATTACTTTTAAGTAATATTTACTTTTCATTTTATTTACTTTTAAATGAACTTAAAATGATTTCATTTTTTAAACTGTTCATTCCTAAATTAAGTTCAAAGCTCTTCATTTCTCTTGGTGTTGGAAATATACAGAAAGTAGGCTATATTTGTGATACTGAAAATATTTCAATAAATCCACATTTGGAAAAATATCTATAGAGTAATTTCAAGTTTCAGCTGGAGTCTAGCAGTGCATGTTACAGAGCTGTGAAAAATAATATACTCATACTATGTACATAATAGAATTTTCATTTCACTGGCAAGCTGTGTTGACATAAATCTGTAAAATGAGAGAGATTAATTATGTCACAAGCACTGAAGATAAAATTGTAGTCTTAATTTATGTATATTTGGGGTATTTTGTTTAATCAAGGGCATGATTTTATTTTCTCTCTTCCATATAACTTCTCTTATAAATGATGACAATTATGACTAGTCTAGTTATTTATAGCTAAACATATAGACTTACATTTGTGCATATGTCTACATGTATATGGTAGGAAACACTCCCTTTTCAGCCTATACTGGAGTCCCTCGAGGCAAAGTTTTAATTCAGGAAGCTATATTTTTCTGTCCAGTACATGGCTAATAAAGAGGGCCTCACAAATTACAGTACAAATGCCAGGTCTAAAGATAGCCTATGAAATTAGATTTTTGGACCTTTTCAAAGATGATCAGTTCTGTTTTCCATCAACCCCAGTCCTTCTTGGCTCTCTTAAAGGAGAGCCCAGTATTTTTCATCTTTGGTCCAGGAGATCTGTGCCATGTGGAGACTGTTCTACCCTTTGGGGGGGGGCAGTGAGTTTCTGGACTTTCTTACTCTCATGTGAAGTAGGAATGAAAAGAGCCCTGGATCAAGTTTCTGGTCTTCCAATGTGCTACTAATTTCACTAACTCACTGAATTATAGATTCTATGGTCTTAAACTAGTGATTCATTTATTATTTATGAAGCCTCCACTTCCTCTCCATAAAAACCCAGCAAGTAAAGAGGCAATCACAAA
The DNA here is from genome assembly GCA_004027635.1 of Crocidura indochinensis. Taxonomy (NCBI): domain Eukaryota; kingdom Metazoa; phylum Chordata; class Mammalia; order Eulipotyphla; family Soricidae; genus Crocidura; species Crocidura indochinensis. Next base: position 10,733 of record PVKC010037444.1, read on the forward strand.
GTAATATTAAATTGTTTGGTGACAGAAGAATAGGGTCTCCCAGAGGATCATGTAATACAGACTAAGAGCAAACATGTCTTCCTGGAATGGGTGATTTACAATTTAGTACCTAGAGGAAGTCAGAGAAATTGGAAGGTCCTGGTGGGATCAGGGAGGCTCAGCATTATTCTAAGGAGAAGAAAGTATGTGTAAATACTAGAGAAGGAAGAGAATAGAGAATGTTTCAGAAAAGAAAGCTTTCAAGAAAGGCTTCATGAATAGCAGGCAGCAAAGAACAAAGTTAAGCTGTAGAAGTAATGAGGTACCAAGGCTCATGTGGCTTATCTATCAAGTTGAGGACTTCAGGCTTTATTTTGGTAGTAACAAAGACTCATAGAAACTACTTAGAAATCTCACTCTTGAAAGAAAGAGCAATTTTTCTGCAAAATGAAAAAACTGGAAGGAAGCAAGACAAAACAGACAAGGAAGGGAGAGGCTGGCAGCAGTAATGTAGGTGAGAAGATATCATGAAACAAGGTGGAGTTATCAGGATGGACTCCCAGAAAGTTTCATGAAGAATCACCAGCACAAGGCTTGGGAAGGGACATAATTCCTGAATCCTGGGATGGGAAATAAGAGAGTAATTTAAGGACAAGTTCAGGGGTCTAGTTAAGGAAATTGGGTTCAATTCACAGAAATGAGGTATATCAGAAGAAGGGGCAGGCTTTGAGTAATGGAAATAGATTCCTTTATAAAAACTAGCTAAAGCATCTTAATACATTAAAGTTACTATCATAACTCTTTCAGTGGCATGAAGTACATTGATATTGTTGCAAATATATTAACATCTACTTCACCACAACACTCAACAACACTTTTTTTTTAAATTTTTGGGTCACACCCAAGAGCGCTCAGAGGTTACTCCTGGCTCTACGCTCAGAAATCACTCCTGGCAGTCTCAGGGCACCATATGGGATGCTGGGTTTTGAATCACCATCCTTTGCATGCAAGGCAAGTGCCCTACCTCCATGCTATCTCTCCGGCCCACACAACTCTCTTTTAATCTTGCAAAACTGACATTGGTACCCAGGAAACATTAACTCCCTATTTCTCTTCCCCTGCATCCCTGGCAACCACGGTTCCTCATTTTCTAAGTACTCAGCTAAGTAAAATCACTTAATATTTGTCCTTTTGTGACTGTAATATTTCATTTAGCATGGTGGCCTCAAGATTCATTAATGTAGGCATATGTACCAGAAGCTTCCTCCCTGTTAAGACTGAATTATATTATACTGTATATCTATGTTTTTTGTTCATTCATCTGTTGATGATGAATACTTGTGTTGTTTCAAGCTTTTGATGTGTGAACAATGATGTACAAATATCTGACTCTCTAGTTTCAATTGTTTTAAGTAATACTTCAAAGTAGAATTACTATAACATATGGCAATTTTATGTTTAACATTTTAGAAATTGCCATTTATCTTTCCATAACAATCATGATCCTTTAAATTCTCATCAATAGGACAGACTTCCAAAGTCTCCACACACTTGTTCATATTTTTTATATCCTGGTTCTTGATAGCAGCCTTCCTAATGCATGAGAAGTGGTTTATCTTTGTGTTCAGTTTTGTAGTTCCCAGGTGATTAGTGATGTTGAACATTGTTTTCCTGTTTTGTTGACCACTTATTTTCTTTTTTTTTGGTGCTTCTTTTCTTTTTAAGTTTTTTTCTTTATTTAAACATCTTGATTACATATATGATTGTGATTAGATTTCAGTCATGTAAAGAACACCCCCTTCACCAGTGCAACATTCCCACCACCAATGTCCCAAATCTCCCTCCATCCCACCCCAACCCCACCTGTACTCTAGACAGGCTTTCCAGTTCCCTCATTCATTCACATGATTGTGGTAGTTCTCTGTGTAGCTATTTCTATAACTGCACTCACCACTCTTTGTGGTGAGCTTCATGATGTGAACTGGAAGTTCCAGCCTTCCTCTCATTGTCTCTGAGGATTGTTGCAAAAATGACTTTTCTTTTTCTTTTTTTATTTTTTTTTTTGTCCCCAGATTCACAATACAGACCCGGCAAGGGTCTGGGTTGAGGTGTATATGGGGTGCATTTACTGTACCTCCTCTTTCTATACAGTCAGTATAAAGAACACAGCCTGTGATAAGAATTGGGAGGCCTTATTTTTCTTTTCTTTTCTTTTTTTGATTTTTCCTTTAACTTCTTTTATAAACACCCCCTTCACTAATGCAACTTTCCC
>PVKC010037445.1:0-12976 GCA_004027635.1 Crocidura indochinensis
CTCCTGGCAGGCACGGGGGACCATATGGGGCACTGGGATTCGAACCGATGACCTTTTGCATGAAAGGCAAATGCCTTACCTCCATGCTATCTCCCGGGCCCCACTTTATTTAATTTTGGGGTCACACTCAGTGGGGATCAGGGCTTACTCTGCATTCAGAGATCACTCCTGACAGGGCATGGGAGACCATATAGGGTTCTGGGAAAGTGGGAATTGGACCCAAGTCCAATGCTTGCTCAAAGCAAGCATCCTACCTGTTGTACTATCTCTCAGGTCCCTGAAGATGGTACTTGTAAGATCTTGTTAGCAAGTCACAAATCACTTTAGTGCTCTATTGTCTTGTTAAAAATACGGGTACATTAAATACATGAAAATTTCTCAATAATGTAGGAGAAGGTTGGGAGTGGGCAGAATTCATCATCATATATTATTATAAATAATAAAAATAAAAAAACTCATAAAAAAGACATCAAAATAGAATGTCAACAAAATTTGGGTTCACTTAATTCAAATTTTTGATGAATGAGGTGGGTCAGTTAACCCTTGCTATTTCCATCCTGTCATTCTGTCACACATGAACCCAACTTATTATAATCATTGAATGTAATTTGCTCTTTCTTTGATAATGCAAGATCCTATAGTGCCACAGGGTGGCCATTACAAACATTAACATGTGAACTTGCTGTAGAGAAAATAAAGAAAGTTGAAAGAAGTAGAGTCAATTAACATTGATTTCAGGATCCTCACAGAACTTCATTTTCACATTTTTGCTAAAATCAGTCTGGCTTACAAGAACAGTTTCGTGTGTGTGTGTGTGTGTGTGTGTGTGTGTGTGTGTGTGTGTGTGTGTGTGTGTGTGTGTTGTGGCTAACCAAGGGTAAAGAAAGTCCCTTAGGGTCCCTTAGGTGGTGTTTAGTAGGCCTGATGATCAGTCCCTGGAAGACCATTCTATTTCTGTCAGGCTCTGTGTACTATGACATCTGCATTTAGTGCCAGTAACCATGTGCTTTCTTAATTTACCATGTTGCACTCTCCTACCTAATTATTAAATAGACATCATCATCATGAAACAAAATTAAAATATCAGAACAGCATTCCTGTAAAAAATACCTCATTATGCAATAATTCTATTATTTTTCTTGTGAGATATATTGCAAGCATGCAATATACAAAATAAGCATAAGATATGCAAGCATATCTACTAATCTATATGATTTCTGTGCTGATTCAAACATTTCCTCAAATAATTGTGTTTTTTAGAATTACAAAAACCTTGTCTTCAACCTCAAACTGTAACTCATATTTTAGTCCCAAATACCTAATTCTATATTGTTTAAAGGGATATTGATAAGTTTCTATTGTAGAATATAGTTTGAAGAGACATGAAACTGGACTTTAAAAATACCTGCTAGGTTTTTGTGGTTGTTATTGGTGGTGGCGGCAGCAGCGGGACAGGCATTGGGTCACATGCAGTTGTGGTCAGAGCTTACTCCTGGCACTGTGCTCAGTTATTCTGGTTGTACTGAGGGGGTCTTAAGTGGTGCTGGGGATCAGATAGGAAGTGGCTGTCTGTAAAGCAATTGCTTTACACCCTATACTATCTCTCCAGCCCTAGAAACTTTTTTTAACAAGGCTAATTCATCAGCATCTTTGCTCACTCATAGTACAGGACTACGTCAGTATTGCCTTATTGACTTTTTGTCTGAGTATAAGTATATTAATAATGCATCTTATAGTTCTCAAACAATTCAGATAATACAGGAAGGAATTTTGGTCACAAGTTCAAATCTGTGTCTCCTCGTGCTGAAGTTGATTTTGGCTGTTCTGTGTCTGTGATCCTGGGTGAGAAACTACCATCATAAGTAGGTGTATGTAAGTTAAAGAAGGAAGTGCAGCCCTGAGCCAGCACTCAACTAATCCATGACCAAGAAGTTGGACCCTAGTGACACATGTCAAGCATGCGTATAACATCACAGTGACCCCTAGTGAGCACTACAATTGTAACTTGCGTGCTGTAACTAAAACCTCTACAAGTGCCACAACTAAAGGAGTGTAAACCATGGTGAACATTGTGGCTGAGTGTGTGTAAGCACTATAATTTGATGTACAACCTTGGCGAGTACTTCCAACTAAATACGCAAGCACCACAATCAGGCCTATATGCAACACTAGTTCATTGCAACAGCAACTTCAAAACAAACAATGCAGGAAAGAGCAGGAGAGAATTTTAAAGGAGCACACACAATAAAACGTTTGTTGGCCATTCAATTCCCAAATTTTATTTAATCTTTCAAGAGACATGACCAACAGGTACTATAAATTATCAACTTCAAACCCTCTTGTTATATTCATCATATGGGATGAATCGCATTAGTTTGGAAATGTCCCTTGAATCTGGAGATAGGAAAATAGAAAAATTTACTTTAGGGTGAACTCATAGCGGTCACGTGCCCACAACATGACACTATTTCCTAGGACATTGATGCAATCTTATTAAGGCTCATTGAGCCCCAGAGCCTAAAAACAAGGGTCATTTTGAATACTGGTAAACAGCCAAAGGATAACAGAGGTGTGATGAGACCAAAAAGGAAATGTGGAAGAAAGTGTCGGAAGTAGAAATCTTTATCTTTTAAGCTCAGGGATTATGTTGGTAGAAACTTGGATTGTGTACATCTAATTACTGGTCACTTTTTGAGAAGGAATTAAAACTATGGTCCATTTAGAATTTGAATTAAGTTTTCTTTTGGCTTAATGGTTTTGTTTGTATGTTTTTGTTTTTGCTGTTGCCAAGATGTTAGATTCAAAGATTTATGAAGAAAGCATAGGTGAACCCATACATATATAAGCTAGTGAATTCTCTCTGATTACAATGACACGATCATCAAGAGACAATATTTATACAATAAAAACATATATTCAAATTATTTAATAAATAACACATACTTATTAAAGTAGATTTCTTTTATTTTAAATGTTTAGTTTTATTGTGAGTGTAACAGTAGCTAGCATTCGTTAACTATTGCTACTCTGGACAAAATGGTTCCTTTACGTTTCTAAGTTCTCCAGCTATTCTAGGGGTCTGATGCAAAATTTCAAAAGAGGGAACTTTGAGGAAATGTATACAGGAGTTTGTTTGTTACAATGAAAAATTTATTTTTAAAAGACCAAGATTGTTTATGGTGCCTTTTGATTACCTTCTCTACACCATTTTTCCAGATTTTTAGCTTTTTAAATCTAGAGCAGGAGGACTTTTCACAGGAAAATAGTTTGCACCAACCCCGAATAAGACTTGATTCTACTGATTCTATTCTTTAGAATCAGCCCAGTTCTTTTTTAAATCATAGAAAGGCAGAATTGTGGGTGTTTGTGTGTGTAATGAATTGGGATGTGTTGGTAGCATAGACCAGCACTGTCTTCCTCTGGTGATTTTCTCTAATCCAGGCAAGAACAGAAGAGCATTATTTTAAGAACATGGCATTTTAGACCCTGAAGTCAGGAGTTGTGAGTAAGGAGCAAGAGACTAAGTTATTTTTAATAAATATATACAATCAGATGCGCTCATGTATGTGGATAATATAAAGAAAAAACAAGGGAAATAATTACCAATGATAATAAACTGTTAAGTCTGTGAAGACAAATACAATTTACCAAGGGGAGTGCAGAGGAAATAAACTGAAAGAGTTTACTGGGCTGTGGCTACTTTGGGTAGTGGGTGTAGTGTAATATTGTACCCCTAAACAATAATAAATCACTCTGGTAAACCAATATTACCTGAATAAAAAATTAATGTTATGTAATATTATGCTAAACCAATTTATAAAGCAACAATTTCTTTTACAGGCAGTATATGTAAGAATATCCTTTTCAAAAACAGCATGCAAAGTATCTTAAAATGATTTTACTAGGTAAGAACAATAATGAGAAATACTCTAAAAAATTTCAAGAGAAAAGAGGCATAAACTAAAAAACATTCTCTGTAAAAGAGTGTGTATATCTAAAGATCAGGAAAAACTATGTATCAGACATGACATGTGACCAAGATCTGGATTGAAACATCAAGCAATACTAAATATAAATATTTGATAATATTTTTAACCTTCAAGTTCAGGAGATATGATAATACATAGCCCTCTTTTTTGGGACAAGGAGCACTATCCCTGGAAAGTTAGGATCTCTCCTAATGGATCAAACAGTAGTGCCCAGTGCCCAATATGTTCAAGAGAGCAAATAGATCAGAACCTGGCTGGGTTTCTATAACAAATTCTATAACCCACATCAGTAGACCTGTTTGTACACAGTTGCTTTGCAGCAGAGGTGATCTGAGTGTTGAGATGACCATGACTGTGGACTTGACAGTTTCATTGTATGCTCCCATGTAGCCCACGGAAGCCTGCATGACAGAGTGTAATGACTGCAAATAAGAGAAAATAAACAAAAACAAAAAATAAAATCACACTTTCCCTACCCACATCTCCCACCCCGACTTGGCAACACAGGATCTATATACAAGTAAAGAACTATCTTGTCATCTACACAGATTGCAAACAAATTTTCATGTATCTAAAGCATACATAATTAAATGAAACACATAAGCCAAAATTATAATAAATTAAAACATTGCAAATGTAATGTCTATGGAGTCAGTCACATATTTTTCTGGAAGTTTTTTATAAATGAGTTGTCTTTAGAAGTGTAAATAATTGTTAATTAATTATATAGTGCAGATACAGACAATATAGGCTGATAAAATTTCAAGTTCCTAACCAGATGGCTCTCTGCATTAGAGCAGTAGGCTAGGAGAGCTTTTTCTGATTCAACAAACATCTGTGAAGATCAACTTTTCACCTAGAGACTCAGAATGAGTCCTGAGCTGTCTCTGCTTCCAAGCCTGTGGGTGCCTGAGGAAGATAATTTAAGTCAACGGTGCTTGTCTACAAATGTTAGAGAAGCTTTAATTGGAGAATTATTTCCTGTGTAAGTTAACATAAATATTAAAAATTATCTGCTAAAAGATGAATTATATAACCAATTGGATGACAAAAGACTTGCTGGTGGGTTATTAAAATAACTTTAAATACCATCTAATTTTACGTTGATGCTTTTATTTTTCTTCTAATTTTAGCACAAGAGACACGTATATATATTTTTTTTTTCAGGTCACACCCAGCAGTGCTCAGGGGTTACTCCTGGCTCCATGCTCAGAAATTGCTCCTGGCAGGCACGGGGGACCATATGGGGCACCGGGATTCGAACCGATGACCTTTTGCATGAAGGCAAACGCCTTACCTCCATGCTATCTCCCGGGCCCCGACACGTATATTTTTAATTGTTCTTTAGATGTTAGTCTAGATCAATCTTTTTGAAGTTTGGAAATTTCAGTAGAAAATGATCAAGGTACAGGTTAACTTCAATTAAGTGCTACTTCAGTTTACAGTGGCATGGAATCTCCCATTTATTCTTCTTACCCGAAAATGGTGTTTCATTGGAGAGAAAGAGTTTGGGGACCAGGAGGACAGCCTGGAAAGCAAAATGATATCAAGCTGAGCTTCAGGAGACAGCTTTTAGAACTGTGATCAGTATAATATTTTCCCTGAAGCCCAGCTTTTAGCAGCAGCCAATTTCAGTAATGAGGTCAGTATCTAGAACAGAAAAAAAAAATTAAAACAAAAACAAAAACAGGCACATCACTTTCTTAAATTAACTTTGCAGTTACAATTTTTTTTTATATATGAAAGGGCTATATCTGGTCTCTGCAGTCAAAATAACGTGTATCTTAAAAGATGTGGATGAAACTGGAACTCACGTTCTCCATTGGAACAGCTGTGTGGGTCAAGACAGAAGGCAGAGAGCATTGGGAAGCCTTCACTGTGTCTGATCTGGCCTGAGGCCAAAATCAATCATCTCACTTAAGGTAACAATATATGATTCCAGAGGCAAGAGAGATTCCAGGGGTAGAAGAGTTAGAGAGATAGTAAGGCACGTTCTTTGTACATTGCCCACCTGGGTTAAATTTCCAGCTCCCCCTATAGTCACCAAGCTCTGCCAGGACTGATCTCTGAGCTTAGAGCCAGGAGCAAGCCCTCATCACAGCTGAGTGTGATCCTAAAACAATAAGAACAAAATATCTCAAAAAACAGTTATTACTAGTAAAATGAGGAATAAATAAGAATCATACATTAAAATAAGAATCTAAGCTAAAATAAAATCATACTTGATTCAGGAGATAACGTATAGCATAGTTCTGGAAATTAGACATATCTATGACCTCCTGTGACAGCTGAGTTACTCACGAGCTAAGATCTGTACAGAATCTTTGCTCTCAAATACCAAAGAGAGTTACTCTGAGGGGATGGATCTATAACTCAGTTGTAGCAAACATGTTTTTTTGCATGTTTGAGGCCTAGAGATCAACCCGAGGAGCCCCTCCTTACCCCTCAAAAAGATACACTTACTACAGCCTCACCACTGTCTCTCCCAGAGTGATAAAATTGTAGAACAATGTTTTAGCATCTTTTTCAATAAAACACACACAGAGAGCTCTATTCTGTATTCTCATCAAGTTTTATAAAATGTTTCTGGAATGGAGAGATAGCAGAAGGCATAACTAATTTACCTTATTTAAGTTAGGAAGATAATTTTATTAATAATTATTATTTTGTTGGATTTGTGTTTTGAGTCACACTCAGTGGCTCACAGAGCCTACTCCTGGCTCTATGCTCAGGGATCACACCTGGTTGTCTCAGGGTCCATATGAGTGTTCTAGAGATAAAACCCAGGTTGAATAGAAGCAAAGCAAATGCCAGGGCTAGAGAGAAAGCACGGCGGGTAGGTAAGTTGCCTTGCATGTAGCTGACCTGGGTTCAATCCCCTGGCATCCCATATGATCTTCCAACCTTCCAGGAGTAATTTCTGAGTGTAGAGCCAGGAGTAATTGGAGCACCACCAGATGTGGTCTCCAAACAAACAAACAAACAAACAAACAAGGCAAATACCTTACTTGCCGTAATATTTCTCCAGCTCTAAAAAATAACTTAAAAAATTAAGAGCAGCATGGAAAATTCACATGTTCAGCCTTCAATTAATTATATTTTAAATTTTGTGATATTTGTTTAAATAATAAATTTAAAAGATACAAAATCCTTGTGGCTGAAGTGATTCAGTTGTAGGATGTTTGTTTGCCTTTCATGTGGCAGAACAGAGTTGGGTCCCCAGCACCCTATATGGTCCACTGAGCCTTTGAGGAGAGATCTCTGAGTTCAGAATCAGGAGTAAACCCTGAGCACTGTCTAATGTGCTATCAAATAACAAAAAGGTAAAAAGATCTCCATTTTCCTCTTCTTGTTCTTCTACTCATACAGTTATTGTCCTAAATTTGGTGAACAGCTATTGGTTATTGAGTCTATACTTTATACTATACAAAAAGTAGCCTCAGATGAACAATCATATGAAAACAAAGATAGCCTGGTGGCCAACAAGCATAAAACTAGCCTGATGCTTGGTTGGACACGGGGACCATTTTGAACTGCCTCATCTGGAGTCGTGAACCACCCTTCACAGAAAAGCTCCTGACTGCACATCAACAGAGGTGAGCTAAACCAACCTATACCTGCTGCCGATATAGTTCTCTTAGTGGCCTTGCATATCTCCTAGTTAATGAACCCTAACACAACACTTAAAAAACAGTACATGTTGGGGCCGGGCGGTGGCGCTGGAGGTAAGGTGCCTGCGCTAACCTAGGACGGACCTCGGTTCGATTCCCCCGGTTCCCCATATGGCCCCCGTGCCTGCCAGGAGCGACTTCTGAGAGAATAGCCAGGAGTAACCCCTGAGCGCCACTGGGTGTGGCCCAAAAACCAAAAAAAAAAAAAATCAAAACAAACAAACAAACAAAAAAGCAGTACATGTCAGCATGACAATGAGCAAACAACCCAGGCCCCCACCATGCATACAGAAAAAATATGGCAATTCTAATGAGACAAAAAGTGCTTACCAATTATTTAGCCTCTCAGAAAAGGAGTTTAGAGAAACAATATGGAGGATCCTCAATAACTCAAAGAAAGCATAGAAAGAACTGAACAAACCACAAGTAAGAATCAAGAGGATATGAAAATAGAAATGAAAAAACTCCATGAGTGGAACAATGGCACAGCAGTAGGATATTTGCCTGGCATGCAGCTGACCCAAGACCAACTGCGGTTTGGTCCACCAGCATCCTCTGTGGTCCCTTAAGCCAGGTGAAATTTCTGAGGACAGAGCCAGGACTATCCCCTGAACATCACTGGGTGTGGCCCCAAAACAATGTAAAGTTGGAGAAAGTGATGTCTCCCATATTCCTTTTTCCAAAGGTTGCTCTAGCTATTTGCAAGTGTTGATTGTTCCAATTGAATTTCAGGAGTGTTTAATACACTTCTTTGAAGAATGCCACTGATATCTTAAAGGGGATTACATTAGATCTGTACAATGCTTTGGGTAGTATTGCTATTTTAATGATGTTAATTCTCCCAGTCCATGAGTAGGGTGTGTGTCTCCATTTCTGTGTGTCCTCTTTTATTTCTTGAAGTGGATTTTGTAGTTTTCTTTGTATAGGTCCTTCACCTTTTTAGTTAAGTTGACTGCTAGATATTTGAGTTTATGTGACACTAATTTGAATGGGATTGTTCTTTTTTTTTTTTTTTTTTTTTGGTTTTTGGATCACACCCAGCAGTGCTCAGGGTTTACTCCTGGCTCCATGTTCAGAAATTGCCCCTGGCAGGCATGGGGGATCATATGGGCACCGGGATTCGAACCGATGACCTCCTGCATGAAAGGCAAATGCCTTACCTCCATGCTATCTCCTGGGCCCCGAGATTGTTCTTTTAATGTCCATTTCTTCTTAGAGCAGAAATTAATAAAATGGAAAGTCAAATAACAATTGAAAAGATCAATGAAATAAAAGGTTTGTTCTTTAAAAAAAATCAAAAGGTCAATAAAGCACTAGCAAAACTCACAAAGAAATAGAGATGGGGTCGGCACGATAGCACAGTGGTAGGGCATTTATCTTAGCCAATCCAGGATGGACCTTGGTTTTATCCCTGGTGTCCCCTATGGTCCACTGAGCCAGGAGCTATTTATGAGTTCATAGCCAGGAGTATCACATAGCCAGGAGCATCACAGAGTATGACCCCAAAAGAAAAACAAAAGAAGAGGAGCTTAATAAACTGAATTATAATTGAAAAGAGAGATCACTACAGAGATTCAATGGGTAATTAGAGATTACTTTGAGAAACCCTATGTCACAAAACAAGAGAACTGGGAGAAATGGATAAATTCTTGGACTCTTAGAATATTCCTGGTTCAACCAAGATCTAGCATATCTAAAAAGATCCATCACTTTTTTGGTGAGGAGGGTGTTGGGTCATACCCAGCATCACTCAGAGGTTATTCTTGACTCTGTGCTCAGACTCACTCCCTGAAGGCTCGGGGAACCATACAGGATGTAGCGGGTTAAACCCAGGTCATTCAGGGTTGCTGCGGTGCAAGACAAACCCTCTACTGCTATGTTATTGCTTGGGCTCCAAATCCATAACTCTTGAAGAAATTAAAATGGCAATCAAAAGCTTTCCAAAAACAAAAGCCCAGGCCTTATGTATTCACTAATGAATTATTTCAAAGCTTTCAAGAGGAACTACTACCAATTCTTTTCAGGCTCTTCCAAAAAATTGAAGAAACAGAAATACTACCAAATAGTTTTTATCTCCCATCACCCTGATACCAAAACCAGACAGAGATGCTACAAAAAAAAAAAAAAGAAAAGAAAAGAAAAGAAAACTACATGGGGCCCAGGAGATAGCATGGAGATAAGGCGTTTGCCTTTCCTGCAAAAGGTCATCGGTTCGAATCCAGGTGCCCCATATGGTCCACCGTGCCTGCCAGGAGCAATTTCTGAGCATGGAGCCAGGAGTAACCCCTGAGCACTGCCAGGTGTGACCTAAAAACCACAAAAAAAAAAGAAAGAAAAGAAAACTACAGATCAATATCCCTTATGAACACAGATGCAAAGAACCTCAAAATCTTGGCAAAATCTTGACAAATGCCTCGCCAAGAAGATCATATACCAAGACCAAGAAGGTTTCATTTCAGCAATGCAAGGATGATTTAACATACGTAAATCAATCAACATAATACAACAAAGCAACAAAAGGAAAAATAAAAACCATATGATCATATTAATAGATACAGAGAAATCATTTGATAAGATCCAACGCCCATTCATGATAGAAACTATCATCAAGATGGTAATGGAAGGAATTTTTTCAATATAACCAAGACCATTTACCATAAGCAATGGCAAATATACTTAATGGAGGCAAACTAAAATCTGAAATCTGGTATAAGACAAGGCTGCCAACTCTATTTAACATAGTACTGGAAATATTTGCATAGCAACTAGGCAATAAAAAGATATCAAGGGCATCCAGATAGGAAGAAGCCAACCTTTCTTTGTTTGCTGATGACATGCTACTATATTTAGAAAGCCCTAGAGACTCTATCATAAAACTTCTAGAAACAAGAAATTTACGTAGTAAAGTGGCAGGCTACAAAACTAATAGGCAAAAATTAATGGCCTTCTTACACACAAATAATGATAGAGAAGAAGTGGACCTTTTAAAAGTCCCATTTACAACAATGCCACCAAAACTCAAATAACTTGGAGTGAACTTAACTAAAGAGGTGAAGGACCTATACAATGAAATTACAAAACATTGCTTTAAGAAATAAAAGAAGGGGGGCCGGGCGGTGGCGGTGGAGGTAAGGTGCCTGCACTAACCTAGGAGGACCTCGGTTCCATCCCCCGGTTCCCCATATGGTCCCCCATGCCTGCCAGGAGCGACTTCTGAGCGAATAGTCAGGAGTAACCCCTGAGCGTCACTGGGTGTGGCCCAAAAATCAAAAAAAAAAAAAAAGAAATAAAAGAGGACACAAAGAAATGGAGACACACACCCTGCTCATGGATTGGGAGGATTAATAGCATTAAAATGGCAATATTCTCCAAAGTATTGTACGGATTTAATGCAATTCCTCTAAGGACAGCCATGTCATTCTTTAGAGAAGTGAATCAAACACTCCTGAACAACACCCATACATAGCTAAAACGGCCCTTAGGAAAAAGAATATGGGAGGCATCACTTACCCCAGTCTTACATTTTAATTAAAAAGCAATATTCAGGGGCCAGAGAGATAAAATGGAGATAGGGCGCTTGCCCTGCATGCAGAAGGATGGTGATTCAAATCCTGGCAGCCCATATGGTCACCCAAGCCTGCCAGGAGTGATTTCTGAGTATAGAGCCAGGAGTAATCCCTGAGCGCTGCTAGGTGTGACACAACCTCCCCCCCAAATCGCTATTCATTAAAAAGCATGATAGTGGAATAAAGACAGATCCTCTGATTAGTGGAATAGATTTAAATATTTAGAGAATTCTCCCCAGATATACAATCAATTAATCTTTGATAAAAGGGGCAAGAAATCCAAAATGGATCAAGGAAGCCTCTTCAAGTGGTGTTTGGACAACTTGTCAGCCACATGCAAAAAAGTGAACTGGACCTCCATCTAACACCATGCACAAAGGTCAAATACAAATGGATGAAGACTTTGATATCAGACCTGAAACCATAAGTTAAATAGAAGAACATGTAAGTAAAACACTTCATGACATTGAGACTAAGGCATCTTCAAGGAGGAAACACTACTGTCCAAAGAATTTTAAGTAGAGATAAACAAATAGGACTGCATTACACTGAGAAACAACTTCACTTCAAAGGAAACAGTGACTGTGATACAAAGGCCACTCACAGAATGGATGAAAATATTCAACCAATACCCATCAGACAAGGGGTTAATATCCAAGATATACAAGGTACTGACACAACTTACAGCCTCCCTAAAAAAACGCAGCATCTCTTCATCTAATGAAGAGGGAAGAAAAAATGAACAGACATTTCCTCAAAGAAGAAATACAGATGGCCAAAAGACTCATGAAAAAAAAATGCTCCACATCACTAATCATCAGGGAGATGCAAATCAAAACAACTATGAGGTGTCATCTCATGTCACAGAGACTGGCATGCATCACAAAGAATAAAAATAATCAGTGGTGGGAATATGGGGGAAAAGAAACTCTCACTGTTGGTGGAAATACCATCTACTCCAGCCTTTCTGGAAAACAATATTGACATTCCTCAAAAAACTAGAAATTGAGCTCTGATATGATCCAGCTACACAATTTTAGGGATATACCTTAGGTACATAAAAACATAATACAAATATGCCCTCTGCATGCCTATGTTAATTGCAGCTTTATAGTCAATAGCCAGAATCTGGAAACAACTCAGATGCCCAACAACAGATAAGTGGCTAAAAAATTGTCATACATTACACAATGAAATACTATGTAGCTGTTAGAAAAAAATGAAGTCATAAAATTTTCCTATACATGGAAGGACATGGAGACTATTATGTTGAGTGAAGTGAGTCAGAGGGAGAGAGATAGACACAGAATAGTCTCACTCATCTGTGGGATTTAAGAAAAATTAAAGATAGCTTGGTAATAATACCCAGAGACAATAGAGAAGAGGTTTGAAAGGACGAGCCAATACCTCAAAGATTTGTGAGTGCAGTTAGAAAAATAACTATACCAATAACTATCATGACAATGGTAGTGAGTAAGAGAAATAGAATGCCTGTCTTGAATACAGGCAGGGGATGGGGAGGAGGTAGATGGAGGCATTGGTGGTTGGACTGATGAAAGGGGATGTCCTTTTTTTTTTTTTTGGTTTTGGGGTCACACCCGGCAGTGCTCAGGGGTTACTCCTGGCTCCATGCTCAGAAATTGCTCCTAGCAGGCACGGGGGACCATATGGGGCACCTGGATTCGAACCGATGACCTTTTGCAGGAAAGGCAAACGCCTTACCTCCATGCTATCTCCCGGGCCCCGGGAT
>PVKC010037447.1:0-13047 GCA_004027635.1 Crocidura indochinensis
TAATATTATTTTTTTCTATCTGTATTATCTGTTATACATCAACAAAAAAGCAGAGTTTTGTTTTAAATTTATTTTTTTATAATTTCAACTGTAAATTTAGACAGAAAAAATGAATATTACCATATTCAGAAGTTAATATCAGTGATGTTTATTTATGGACTATTTATCACAAGAAGGCAGAAATATTGGTGGGAGGTTAAAGTTAGGTATACTCAGAGCTTACTCCTGCCTTATGCTCAGATACCATTTCTGGTGGCACTTGGAGACCTTTGATAGTATCTGGATATGGACTTAGATCATATGCATGAAAGACAAGTGCCTTAAGTCCTCACTGTTCCTATGGTTCATAAACAGCAGAATTTAATATTACTAAGATAAATATGAGTTAAATCTAATAGACATTTAGAAAGGCAAAGTTAAGAATTGTGTGTAGTAAGTTGTTTAAAAGACACTTTGTATTATAAGTAAAATTATGAAGATCTTAAGAATGATAGGTGCTATTAATAAAGTATATATATTTGTTTTTTTATCAAAAATACAACTTTTATAGTGCTAGCATGCTTAGTATTCTGAGCTACATTTCCAGTGCTGCACTATTAACAACTGTTATAAAATTCAATAAATTAAAATGCTGTACTATTACATATTTAATCTCAGAGTTAGACATAGATTTATATTTTTACTGTGATTATTTATTTTAATTGTGATTTGTGTCACAGTGCCAATGATGTAGCTTAAATAATTTTAATGTGGGTCATATAGTATACAGTTTACAACTTTAAAGCTTCCTTTAATGGTAGTAACTGTCTCCAGAAACCAATTTGTGAGATGTTCTCAGTATCAGTGTCATTTAGTGGTGTAGGAAAAGACACAAACTTTTACATCAGTGTCATTGGGATAAAAATTAAAAGCTTAAGATTGAAAGTCCTATTCTTGTTTATCATGAGTTCTGCTTCCATGGGGCCAGAGAAATAGCATGGAGGTAAGGCGTTTGCCTTTCATGCAGAAGGACGGTGATTCAAATCTAGGCATCCTACATGTTCCCCTGTGCCTGCCAGTGACGATTTCTGAGCATAGAGCCAGGAGTAACCCCTAAGCGCTGCAGGGTGGACCCCCCCACAAAAAAAAAAAAAAGATTTCTGCTTCCAGGTCTATATGCTGTTTGTTGGAATGGGTCTCAGATAAAATAAATAAGACTCTACATACAGGTTTCAACTCTAAAATTATATTGTTGTTCTAAATTATTATTACTAATATTATTATATATGGGTCAAGTGATATGCATTTTATTCAGGAACTTTCGAAAGAGCAAAAGTTGAGTGAGAACCTATGTAATGAAGCATATGATTCACATTCTAGAAAGGTATTTGTTTAAAATAGGATTTCATTCCCCTATCTTCACTATTTTCATGATTATCTTATTTATCCTACTGAGAAATAGTGCTATTATATTTATGTAGCCTCATATATTTTAATCTCTTAATCATTTAACCATTTGCATTTTGATATTATACTGTACAAAGATATTTACAATGTTTAAAACATTGCATTTCCCTACAGAAATTCACAATACTCCCTTAAATAACACTGCCTGCATCAGCACCTCTGAAAATGCTAAAGATATGTAAAAATCTATTAATGGATGCTCGCCTATTCCAAAATCGTATTAACATTTCCTTTCAGGCTGAATTAATTGTGGGAATAAATGGGAATGACTTGCATAGAAGATTTTGTGACTTGTAGAGCATTATCAGTTGTTGACATATAAGCTTTTTTCTAAAAAAAATTGAGTCTCCAATTATAGGTTCTCTAGTATGTATTTTGTTACACATATAAATATGCATATATTATTAGATACATTATCATTTTATTGGTGTTACACACATTTAGTGGCTTCTGAATTCAACCCATTTCTATGTAGCTATACATTATTGAAAAGTACATAGGATATTTTTGTTTGTTTAATGTTTTTGTTTTGGGGTCACACCAGGTGATTCTCGGGGGTTATTCCTCACTATGTGCTCAGAAATCGCTCCTGGGTATCAAATCGTGGTCCATCCTAGGTAAGCTGCTTGCAAAGAAAACACCCTACCCCTGCGCCACCTCTTCGATCTCTGCACTCTTGTAATCATTGATATGCAATATGTCATATATAAAATGTTTATATATCTCACTAAAATACTAGAAGAGTTATTTTTCTTAATACATAACACTTACTAAATAAGTGTTTATATATTTTTATTTCTTTGTGGACATATATCAGACACTACTTAGGTTTTACTTTTGGCTCTTTGGTCTGGGCAGTACATAGAGAATGATTGGTGGTTCCTGAATAGAGAGTGATTTGGTGACATGTAGGGCAAGTGCCTTCACCCATGTCCTTTCTCTTTGATCTAAGTGTTTATTTACCTACAAAGTGGCAGCATCAGAAACAAATAACATTTTTAATTTCTAACTGTTTTATTCTGATACTATTATTTACATTGATATTAAAAAACTACAAGTAAAAGAAAAATCCAGATTTTTATTTTAAAGCAGGGCATCTTAATCTCAAAAACTTTTTTGCCCAAGATACCTTTTTTCATGATCCTAAAAAAATGTAAAGTACAGGCAGGAGGTGGGTGGGGAGGAGGGAGATTTAGGACAATGGTGATGGGAACATTGCACTGGTTATGGGTGGTGTTCTTTACATGACTGAAATCCAAACAAGTAAAAGAAAAATCCAGATTTTTATTTTAAAGCAGGACTTCTTAATCTCAAAATTTTGTTTTGCCCAAGATACCTTTTTTCATTATCCTGGACAAGTTATAGAGTCAGGCAGGGGGTGGGTGGGGAGGAGGGAGATTTGGGACAATGGTGATGGGAATGTTGCACTGGTGATGGGTGGTGCTTTTTACATGACTGAAACTCAAACACAATCATGTATGTAATCAAGGTGTTTAAATAAGATATAACAATATATATAAATATATATGCAATTCATGCATGTAATCCAACATGACACATGTGATAAGCATTATAGTAAACATGTTTGTGTGAAATAGACATGTTTACATATACTAGACTAAAATGTACTTTTTTAAAAACACTTTTGAGACCACATACAGGGTTGTGATCCACAGATTAACAAGTTTGTTATTAAAAAATTACAATGAGGGGCCTGGAAAGATAGCATAGCGGTGTTTGCCTTTCAAGCAGCCGATCCAGAACCTAAGGTGGTTGGTTAGAATCCCAGTGTTCCATATGGTCCCCCGTGCCTGACAGGAGCAATTTTTGAGCAGATAGCCAGGGGTAACCCCTGAGCACCACCGGGTGTGGCCCAAAAACCAAAAACAAACAAAAAAATTACAATGAGATTTCAACTTTTGGCATAATAAGATCTGGCTATATTAATATATATCATATAGTTTATATTTATTATGCCAAATTTCTGCTATGTCAAGAAAAATTTTAAGAGAAAGTGAATTTTAAGTAATTGCTGTAGTTTTTTTTTTACAAGATTTTATGATCGTCCTTATTTTGAAAAAAGAAGATAATCTCAAAAATTTTACCTATCTACAACAATTTTTGCACCACGTTAAAATATATATCCAATAGCAAAATGTTATGAGGAAATATGTAAAATCTTTATTTCTAGTTTCATAATGCTTATTTTCATTATTTTCAAGTAAAGATGATAAATTCATTTAAACATGGGCAAAGAAACTAGGAATGTAGTTCAATTATTAAAGAACATACTTAGCCTTTGTGAGATTCTTGGTAATATTTGGTCCCTTGCTTCACTGGAAATAATCTCTATTATGTGCACTAGTAACTCGTGACTATGATTTTATTATTATGTAGGAGAAATGAATGAATTAATATTAAATAAATTAATACTAATAAAGAAGTCCAGTGTATTGAACAGTATCCTTGAAACATAGCTAAATGCAGACTTGCTAAGGAACAAATCACACATATTTAAATGTATGCCTGTTTAGATGTAGCAAGTTTTGACGTGTGTGTGTCAAAAAAGGGACCATGAAAGCTTAGGGCCCAATGAAGGCCCAAGATCCAGTAATGCCCAGGGCCAGGGGGAAAGGCCAGGGTCCGAGGATGCCCAGGATCTGGGAGATCCCACCGCCTGTTTAGAGACCATGAACCTTCAGAAATGTAATCAGCAACTCAGGTATATTTCTCTAGAGCTCTGGGGTGTCACTGCAAGCCAGAAATTCGATCTGCAGTTAGACCCCAAGCATCCTAATTAACAAACATTTAAGGGATTCATATGATAATGAGCAAACAGGTCAAAGTATTCCATAGGTTCATACAGTTTAAATTATCCAATAGTTTTTATAGAAAAGGTGCAATTTTCTGTCTCTTTGACACCTTCATGACATCATCTACCTCCAGCTCCTACATCGATGGCATGTAGAGATATGGGCTGGATCTTCCAGATGGTCTCCTAATCTACAGAATGGAGGGCCTGTTCCCTTGACAGAGCAGTGACCGGAATGATTAGGGGAAGGGAGCCGTGTTTATTATATGGTGCTTCAAGCAGGCCAGTGACAGATTCTATACCTATTGTGCCATCTAATGTGTTATTCTTTTTTAGTGACTGTAGGCAATTATTCCTCCCTAATTTTCAAGAACCATCTACCATCTTTTGGTGCCTCCCTCTTTCGGGGACCAAGGTGTCTCTGTGCTGGAATGCAAGATGTCCTTGCATTGGAATGTCATTATCGTTTACAGCCTGGTTCCAGGAATCAATAAAGGTTAACCTGGTTCCAGAAATCAGCTGTCTCTTCAGGCCTAGTCTTCCTTACCTTGTAATTCAGTCTGTGACTAAATGTCTAAAAGCTACTGAAAATAAGAGCCAATAGCTTGATCAATTCTACTGCAATCACACCCATTACTAAAAAATTCACCATTCCTATTAAAAACTACTTGAGGAACATAAAATTACCTAAGAACACACTATGTAAAATATATCCATTCCAACGTGTGTCACATATATTAAACAAAAAAGGTAAGTTTCTAATTTATTTTCTCTGTTTTCTGAGCAGTTTCTTTTGGATAATTTATTTTATTTTATTATATTATGCACATAGAAGGTAGCTCAGCTCAAGCCTAAAATGTCAGGAATGTGAGTCATACACTGTATTCCCAGATAATCATTTTTCATTCATTAATTATTTCTCTTGGCCTCATGAGTAGAAATTTATGCATATATACAAACATTTAATTGAGATTTTCTGTGCTGTTTCTGTGATTTTGCTCTTCCTTGTCTGCTTCCTTTGACTATATAATTCTGTGTTTTCATCATTTTTTTCTCAATTGCCACAAGCAACCTCTAGACATTATTCAAAGATAGTAGGTATTTTTTGTTGGACTACTTGCATTTTTAGAATATCCTTAGTGACTTGGCCATTGTGCTGTTCTAATGGCTTCTAGGGAACTGACAAAATGTCAAATTTAGACAAGGTTTATGATAAATATTTCCCCAAAATATTCTGTGCTCAATAGAAGTAACATAGTGGAAAAGCATAAAAATATGTGGGCCAAAATATAACTGTGAAAGACTTGTAAAAAAAAAAAGTAATATGTGGACCAATTCTAACTTTGCTCCAAAATATGTTCTTTTGCCAACTTTTAAAAGATTTCTGTAAATTTAATTATTCACCATTATAATTTACATTTATTATGCATAAAACTAATAGTAATATATTTATTACATATAAGATTAATGATACAATTTTATAGTTAATAAATGCCAATATTGGAGTCAGAGCAATGGTGCTAGTAGAAAGGCATCTGCCTTGCCCACACTAGCCTAGGATGGACCGCTGTTCAATCCCCTGGTGTCCCATATGGTCCCCAAACCAGGAGCGATTTCTGAGCACATATCCAGGAGTAAGCCCTGAGTGTCACCCAGTGTGGCCAAAAACAAAACAAAAAAAAAAGCCAATATGATTAGGAAATTGTATATAATAATGGATTTGTTGAATAGAAAATACAGCACATATTAACAGAAAAGTGAAAATATTTAAATACAAAAGAGTAAAGCATGAATTTTTTTACCACATTGAGTTAGTAAAGATAGACATTTTACATGAATTATAGGTTGAAATAATTTGAATAAGTACACCTTATTATCACTGATTTCAAAGAATTGCATATATTTATTTGACTCTAGACCCAAGAAACATTGACTTTCTAATAGAATCCATTTTGCTGTAATGCTTTATGAAGAAATAAATCACCTGAAATAAAACCTCAACTATCTGATGGTTAGCAGGAAATTTTACAACCACATAATGATTGCTGCAATTTCCACAGGAAGACACTTTAAGGATTTCCAAAAAAAAAAAAAATCATTTTGTCTTGCGGTTGCTTATAGATTGGATGATAATCACTAAAACTATAGTGTGTGAGAGTGTGTGCATTTGTGTGTCTGTATTTACATTTAAGTAGTACATCTTGAAAATACCACATTTTCTTGTTCAGTGCTTGAGTGTCTGAATGTGCATTGCGCATTTCCTCCATTCTTTTAGTTCATTTTATTGCAAATAGGTTATTAGAGCATGCCTATTAACTGTAAGATGCATTAAAATGAATAAAAATATATTGAAGTTTGAACACTGTGTGACTGAAACTAAACCATCACTAAGTCTGTTACTGTGTATCTCATGTTGATTCAATAAAGGAATTTTTAAAACTCTGTCAGTTATGAGAAAATGTGATAATTTATGTGGTTACCCTTATTTGAAATCTATTCACAAAATTTAATAGCTTTTTCAGATGACAAATTTATTAAATCCCTAAAAAACAATACTATCTTTTAGGGAAATTACTTATTGCTTTATTTGCTGTCATGATGAACCTTTTCAAATTACATAACATGAAATAAATTATTAGTAAATAATTATTAATAACAATTAAAATTATTTAACATGTATTTTACAAAGTTCCTTCTACCTTCAAACTTTTGCTTGTTAACAATAACAAGCACATTGTGTTGATAATATATTAATAATTGAGAGGTAATTGAGTTTTGTTTTTGTTTTTTGTTTTGCGGCCATAACTTTGCACCAATACTCTGGCCCTGGTAATTGAATTTTTTATGATAAATTCTAGAGTTTTATTATAATTCTCACATTGTAACTTAGTATTTTTATTTTTTTCATGCAAGTTCTTTTTTTAAATTTATAATTACCTACCTACTGCCCTTACTTCTGGTCTTCAAATTATTACAGGAATATATTGAGATAAATGAGAAACATAATAGTACAACATATTGATAAATAACATGTCATGTTGAAATAAATATTTTTAAATATCTAAGTTTCTGAAGTTTTAAAAATTGGAAATATTTAAAGATTTTAAGTGATTTAATTTAATTAATTTGATTTGTAGAAGGAAAATTTAAAAATAAATCATGTACTTTGTATAGATTTCAAAAACTAATCTGTTTTTTCTTTAATGTGATAGTCACTCATAAAAAAGATAAATGTATTATAATTTAAATTTATTGTAAAGTAAACAAAATATGTTCTGAATCTAAAATAAAGTTTTAGTAATTAATTTTTTATCCCTTCAAAATTGTAATATTTTAAGGACTGGTTACTGATACAAATCATTTTAAAAAAGTAAATAAAAAATAAAAACATTGATGACTTACCATTTAATGATTTTAATAATGAGATTTCTAACAATCCAGGAAGGTAATTCATCAGCTTTAATAGTTTTGAAAAATTCAATGAGAGGGAAAAAAACAACATACTACACTATGACTTAAGAACAAACTTAGAGTCTTAAAGATCTAAAATTATTTCATGGAAATTGTAAAGTATTCACAAGCACTTAGAAGAAAAAACTGAATCTAATTCAAACAACATGTAGATAACATTTCAATCTAAGCTAGAGGTATTGAGCTCTATTATACCTGTTAATTTTTTTTATTAAATTGATATAGAAATTTCACAATATTTTCTCAATTCATTTTAAATAATTTCTTAAATTTCATAGACAATTCGATCTTCTATTATACATTGAAATTTTCATAGAATAAAAACACCAAAAGATGAAATATAGTATTTCTGTTTAAATTATCTCTAGATAAAACATATACACATTAAAAAAATTAAAGAGAAAAAAATAAGTGAGCAAGGTAGTCATATATATGACAATTCCTAAATAAAAATCCTTCTTTATTCTGTTTTCTATAAACTGCTACCACAAAAGACTATTAAATAAAAAATATTATTGTGGAAGGGTATTGGAGTTCAATTAATTCATGTGATTAAGCTTCATATATATTATACAGATTACTTATCCTATATTTATATTTAATGGTTGTGTCTAATAGCAAATGTTGGTATTGAGAAATTAGGAAAAAAATTTGGAAGTCTTTAAAAATTTAGAGTCTTTGGTAAAATTTAATTGTAAGTATGATCCAGCAAATAAACTCTAAAGTCAGTTATATGTTTTAGGTGTGTTACAAAGACTGTGCTCTGTGGGGTCTGTAGCATAGCATAGTAAGAGTGTATACAAACTCTGGTGGGCTATAGCCAAACGTGTGCTGGCTGCATCTAAACATTTGTGAACATCACAATCAAGAACAAGCACAGCAACTGAAGATAGTTCAACACTGCAGCCTAGATCTGAGCTACTCACATTGTATGTGTGAGCACCCAGTGAACCCTGCCAATCATTATAGCACCATTACTGAGCTATGTGAGAACATTCACCCATCAGCATTGTGACAGAATCAAGGTAAGGGGAGCTGTATTTAAATATTTTTAATAATCTTCAAAGCCTTAAACTTTATACAACAAAACAACACAAGAATGTATTCCTTTCTTTTAGGCTTTTAAAATTATTGATTTCTATGAATTTTAGAATTACATTGAATTCAGAGATTTTCCCAATAGTCTCATACAGATATAATATGTAGAAATTTTTTATTTGTTATTTAATATGTAAAATTTTATATAGGTATAATAGACTGAAGATTTTATTAAGATTATCTGTTTCTTCTACTAACAACTAACAGCAATATTGTTGCTTGTTTGGTTGGTTGTTTTGTTCAGGACCCATTCAAGAGACCTCACATGGCTTAGTTCCAATGACCTTTAAAATTTGCAAAATAGATCTATTGAAGAATATCAGAACTTAACTATATATTTTACACTTCCGATCTTGGATAACTTATTCAGTATCTGTCAGGTCCTCCAGGTAAGTCTAGAGTGCATCCAAAGTTATTGGCAAAACGGACACATTTTAGTTCTACCACCTGTATTATAATATACACAGCTACAAATGAAAAAAAAAGTCTTCGAACTCTAGTGTAGAAACAACTTTCCACTAAAGCTTTTAACTAATGATAATGTCAGCATTTAGTTTTCTAATATTTTTTGGGGGGGTCACACCCAGCAGTGCTCAGGGGTTACTCCTGGCTCCATGCTCAGAAATTGCTCCTGGCAGGCACGCGGGATCATATGGGGCACTGGGATTCGAACTGATGACCTTCTGCATGAAAGGCAAACGCCGTACCTCCATGCTATCTCCCGGGCCCCTAGTTTTCTAATTTTTAAAAACCTATTGTGTTTTTGGTTGGGATTACAGTGGGAATACATTCTATGGGAATTATGTTTGCTACTCAAGAAAAAATTTAATTTAAATAGTTACATTATGGAACTTTGTGAAGAAATCATTTAAACCAGAATAATTTAAACCAGAACTCAGTTTCTATATCTACCAATACACTCAAGCATAACACTGTAATCAGAAAACTGGGATCATAATGTATTCCTTAATGTCATTTCCAAGACAAAATTTGATTAGGGCTTACTCTTGGCTCTCTGCTCGGGATTGCCCCAAGACCATATGGGTTACCATGTATGGAATCCATGTTTGTTACATACAACTACATGCCATATCAACTGCACTACCTATACAGAGACAAAGTCTCATCTTTGAATACTAATGAGAAATAAGTTAAGAGCAAATTATGCTAAATTCAAAATAAAAATTTAATTTATTTTTATTTTTAACACATTTTTATGATTTTTATCATATTCTCTAACGTAATGGCACTGAAAATTGGTTACAGAAATTCAGAAGCATATCTGTTCAACACAAACTTCAGAATTGACAATAAATAAAAAATATATATATATATATATTTGGTTTTTCGGGCCACACCCATTTGATGCTCAGGGGTTACTCCTGGCTTAGTGCTCAGAAATTGCCCCAGGCTTGGCAGGACCATATGGGACACTGGGGGATCTAACCCTGTCCTTCCTTGGCTAGCGCTTGAAATGCAGACACCTTTCCTCTAGTGCCACCTCGCTGGCCCCTAAAATATATTATTTACTAGAAATTTACCCATATTATGATTTTTTAAATATATAGATTTTAAGTTCTATATTACAAAATCCTTTTATAAAGTTTTAGAGTATAATATATTGGAGGATTATATGAAGATTATTATATTTTACATCAATGGAATGAGCACGAGCATGGTTTAATAAATATATCAAAATTTCAAATCTTCAAAAACATACAGTACCACATTTCTTGACTGCTTTTGGATGCTAATTTCTTTCTTTTTATTTTATAAGGATATATACTTTTTGAGAGAAAGATCCTCAGGTTTTGTTCAATGAATCTTTGACAAAAGGAGCAAATCAAATGAAGTGTTGCAAGCTAAGATCTTCAAAGAACGGTGCTGGGTTTACTGGTGGTCAGCTACAAAAAAATAAAAAAAAAATTTGAACTCAGATGCCTTCAAAATGCCATGCACTAAAGTCAAATAAAAATGAATTAGTAACTCATCTATACTAGAACCCATAAATTATGCTCAGAACATAGATATAGCCCTCTGTTACAATGAACTGGCAGTGTCTGCAATGACTCAACAGGATTGTTTAAGTACATGAAAGTGAAGGTAAACAGGAATTCATCAAACTAAGAAGCTTCTGCAACACAAAAGAAACAATGATCAGAGCAACAGGAAACACAGAAACAACAAAAACACCTACAGTCTGTGAAATACTATACGCACACCATGTAATAAAGGATTTATACCTAAGATATATAAAGCATTATCAACACCATCATTAATGGGGAAATAAGGTAAACAGAGATGTTTTCAAAGAAGATATGCAGATGGAAAATAGTGAATGATAAAACTCACTTCATTACTTACCATCAGGGTCATGCAACTAAAAGTTATAATTAAATATCATTGACATTTCAGTGAGACTGTTATATAGCACAAGAATGAAACAAAAATGTTAGTAAATGGGGACCCTCATTAACTATTGGTACCAATGTTGGCTGTTTCAACCATTTTAAAAACAATATGGACACTTCTCATAAAAGTTGAAAGTGAGCCTCTATATCATGTAACACTCACTTCACAGTATCTACCAAAGAGGAGAAAAACTTTCTTGAAAATAGACATTTTTTAATGTTAACCATGATGTTAAATCATAAATATTATAAGGACAATAATGGAGATAAACTGGTGGTGGGGTACACCAAAAGATAAACTGTTAAACCACTTTTATTACTCAAGTACAGAAGTGTATAGAGATCTGGCATATGTAAGTATTAAACTACAGAGATGAAAATGCTGTCAGAATTAAATGCAAATTATAACAACTGAATGTAAAAATATGCCTTTCAGTGGGGCAGACTGGGGATTGAGAGAGCACATGGATACTGATGGATGTATGGTTAGACTGATTATATGATTATTGATATAACATTGCCTTAAACTCAATTATAAAAAACTTTGTGAATCTTTATGTCTCAATACTTTTTAAACTTTTCTGTAATAGAAACAGAGTGATAATTCAGAAGGTTTAGTGAATGACTTGTAAGTGACAGACCAGGATTCCCTCTTGACAGCACATATTTACCTGATCGCAGACAATAGGGATTTCTTGAGCACAGAGCCAGGAGTGGTCCTGAGCATCACTGGATATGACCCCCAAACCAAAAAGAAAATACCAAGAATGTTTCATATAATTTGAGAGCAAAAGAAGAGATGTTTCCTTTTGTTTTGTTTTGTTTTATTTTGTTTTGCCTGTGTCTTTTTTCAGTTATCAGCTTTGAGCAAAAATGGGAAACCTGAAAGTTGGACTTAGCTCCTCTTACAAGTTATTCCTTCACAATTGTATTTTTTAGCAAAGAGGTATTCACATTTTCAGTTGTATCCGTACAATTATAGTTTTACAAATATACACAAACACATACAACTTCAATTGGCAAGGGAGGAAGGAGCTGTGGATGTCTGAATCTGTTGTGAAGAACTATATTTAGACTGTGTTTCCTGTATCATTGAGGTCACCTTTATTGAATCGCTTGTGTTAGATCAGCTTATCTATTTAAATTTTTAAAAATCAAGTGTAGACATCTTACTGAGACTTAAATTCTGGGCCATTGAGAATCCTAGACTCATTATATCTGAGCTCTGTCTAGCTTTACAGACACAAGACCAAACAAGAGCTGATGCTTCAGTTCAAGGCTAAATATAGGGAAAATCCAGTGTTTAAAGGGCAGGAAGAAGTATTATTCATCATTTTTTGTTTTAATTGGTTTTTCAATTAATGATATGTGTCTCATCCAACTTACGAAGGGCATTTTGCATATAAATTTTGATTTAACTATTAGTCTCATTCAAAATAGCCTTGACAGAAATGCCATTATTAATGTTTGAAAAGATGTCTGGGGATTCTATGGTGTGTCAGATGATCCAGAAAGTTAACCAGCACACCTGAGCACAGGAATTTAAGCCTCTTGAGAATTGAGATTATGCTTGTAAAACTGCTTTGAAGCAGGACTCATTGAAAAATCTGAGAAATAATGAGAGAGGGATAAAAACTGTCAAATGAAGAAGATTCAGAAACCCATTCTACTTTACAAATGATGAGTTTCTGATAAAATCCATTATCCAATCTCTAGGACAATGAAAACTTGGAAATATTTAGATTCAAACAAGTTATAGGCAGACAGAGTTTAAACCGTTTTTTTTTATAAATTTCAAATTTTATGAAG